>JAXCLQ010050946.1:0-18879 GCA_035584115.1 Cedrela odorata | reverse complement strand
TACAAATAAATAAAATAAAATAAATGAAATCTTACCCTTTTCTTTCCCTCTCACGGAAATCTCTCCTTCCTTCCTTAGTTTGCCAAACACCCCTTCTCACGTTGATTTTCTTCTTTCCTTCCTAGCTTTCCTCTTTTGTTTTGCCTTTTTCATTTCCCCCCGTTACTAGCTTCTTCCTCTCAATTGTTCTAGTGTTTTCTATAATGAAGGCCTTGTTAACAAAAATGTCCCCAAGACAAAAGAAAATGGGTGGTTAAAAATAAAAGCATGTGGGCCTGGTCATTAAGTTCAATTTGGATAGTTTTTTGTTTTCTCCTTTTTGTTTGATTCATTTACCATACACGTGTACTTCTCCATGTTTCCTATGCCTTCTAAATGAAAATCAAATGTTAACAAATTAAAAATGAAAGGATTATGTATAATATGATGTGGCTGGATCTTTTATTTATTATTATTATTATTTATTTGAAATGTTGAGTTTGAATTTTGTTTAACATAAAATTAAATTTTTATTTTTGATTACAACTTAAACTAGGCTTAATTTATATTTTAATCTTAAGTATATATATATATATAACATTTATCCCAAAATTAAATAATTTTATTATGTTAAATTCCAAAACTTATTTATTATGATTGGTAATATATATATATATATTTATAAATTTCCTACAACACCCACATCCAACAAAATTTATGCCTTATTAATTTTAAAAAAAATCTTGGAACATCAAATATAATCATATACTTAAATATATTTTACATTCTATGCCTCAAATACAGTTTACTATACATGTGTAACCTCAATTAATTTAATAATTATTTATATATATTTCACAACTTTTATCGAAACCCTACCATTAATAAAAATTTAATATCCTAAATTCATATCAAAATTTAGGGTTCTACACAATATTCATGAATAATCAAAATTAAAACTCAAGTATTTTGCACCATAAAATATATTAAACATATATCTTAATATAGTGTATGTGTGTTCAAAGGTTGACTCAAGATTCTCCTTTAATTTTATTGATGTCAACAATTTAGATTTAAAACATAGAAGGAGCAAGGCTAACTAACCTTACTATCTTGATGTCAATTTCATCTATTAAAAAAATAAATATATTTGTGTAGTACATATTTATTTCTTGCTATTGCCTTTTCTCTTTTCCTTTTAATTTTCTTTTATTTTCAAAGTTAGTAGCTTCCACCTTATCACTAAGTCAACTCTCTTTGTCATGCCTTAAACTTGGGGTCTACTTGTGACAACTTTCACAAACCCTCATGATACACCCTATATACCTGTAAGCCCTGTTTGTTTATAAGATAAATCATTGGATTGGACTAAAATAGTCTAATCTTATGTTTGGTACAAAATAAGGGATAGGATAATTTTAATGAGTTCCACATTAGTTATCCTGGGCTCACATGTTTTAAAAGGAAAAGATGTAAAATTTTTATACTATAAAAATCTTGGAATAACTTAGGATATGATAGGATAGGATAAATATTTGAAGTCAAAAAATAATTTGTAAATAATTTAAATTAATATTTTAAAATATTTATTTAAGAGTAATAATATTATTTTATTTTATTTTAAATAATTAATTATTTTATTTTTTTAATAATTTTAAAAATAAAATTATATATATAATTTTATCATATTTTATCATATGTCAAATATAATATAATATTACATATAATTTTATCCTATTTTATCCTATCTAATCCTATTTTATTTTATCATATCCTATTCTATCCTAAATTATTAATTTTATCCTATACTATCATATCTTAAATTATTAATTTTATCATATCCTATCTTGCGTACCAAACGAGCCTGTAATGTACATGATAGCTTGTAAGGCTTTCTTATTATCCTGTATCTCATAAAATCCTGAAATTAGTTTATAATTTGATAATTTCTATTCATTGGATCATCATCAAATATTAATCAAATCATCTAAAATATTTAATAAGTAAATACCACATCCACATGGAAATCATTTTCGTTTGGGTTGAACAAACAATAAATATTCACACAAATGTTTAATTTACAATTACATTACAAAATTCAATAACATTATTTAGGGGAACAAAAAACAAACGTGAGTCAAGAGAAGTCTACCTAAAGCGCCGAAGGCTCTCAACTTCTACCACTAGCTCGACAAGAACTAAAGCACCTAACTTGAAAGCTGTAATGGGTAAGGGATGAGTATACAAATATACTCAGTGAGTAAATAAATACACACAGATATACATATATGCACACGCATTTTCAAAATTTAAATATTGGGATTTACTTTTCAACATATGCCCAAAGTATATATATACATATTCATTGAAAATTAAATAACCAGAAAATATTTCATTGATCTATAAATAGTTTTAAACAACTATCTGGGTTGGCAATACCTTCTTAATTGCTACTTTAGCTAAGATAATTCTAAAATCATTAGTGAGTCTTTTATGCATAAAATCATATACAATGAATTCTTATAAAATCGAAAACTATTTATCATGCTTTATAAAAATTATTTATTTTTAAAAATCATGCATTTATAAAATATTTCATGTCTCACTGATATTGGCTCCAAGTAGTCACTTAGTAATAGAGTGATTATCCTAGTAATAATCGTCAAATCTAAAATATCACTATCAAGCCGCCAAGACTTTCCATAGAGTATCTATATATACATAACTATGTACGGCACACAGTGGGCTTGCCATATTCTTTTCTTCCTTATACCAGCTCCATTGTGGCTCCACTCACCTATGCGGCCTCTCATTAGGTTCGTCCATAAACTACCTTCCTATAGCTACTATAAAAACAGGGCCATTGGCCATACAACAGTATTTGGCCTTTTAGCCTCATCACCAATATACATGCATAATTTAAATCATTTTTAAACAGTGATGCAATCATATAAATCAAATCAAGCCTCTAATGCCATTTCAGCATGTATATCAAATAACTTTTCAGACAGCATACCACATAAACGTTATCCCAATATCAAAGTAAAAATACATATAAACAATTTCCTCTCACATTTCCTTTTAACAAGAAAAATACTTGTCTAGCACACAAGCATACTTATATGTATAACACACATATATTTACATATTCAAATATGTAAAAATTTACTCACAACAAGAGAAGGGTAACTACTCCCACTCGGTCCTTGTTCCAAGTTCTCGAGACCTAATACCACACATGCATAAAATTATAACTTTCACACTTCCAAATAATTACATATTGCAATAAATACAATGCTCGAGAAAAATGTGACTAAAATTTCTTAATTTGATGCATTTCACGAAGTTTAACTAACTAAGGTCATTTACCTGATTTCTAATAATAAAATTTCATGACCAACTTATTTCTAATTCTCATTTCCATCTAAATCAAATTTACACATTTATGTATAAGTAACCAAGTATAGTTCATATCGAAAGTTCCTGTAGCAAACAGTTATTGTTAAACTCGAAGTTACTGTAGTAAATAATATTGTTTAGATTAAAGTTATTATAGCAAATTAAAATTCACTGTAGCATATTTAAATTTCCTGTAGCATCAAGAGAACAACACTCAAATTCCTTTCAACCAACAATTCAATCAATGCAAAATCAACCCAATATTATATTTTATGCTCCAAATCAACACAATGTAACATTTCCTAAATAAAACCAAATATAAATTTTTTGGATGTACAATATTACGAAATTCAAATCATGCTCAAAATCTAAAGATCAAGCTTCTATCAGGTTAACAAGCTTACCGGTAACTTATAGTAGTTCGCAGAAACCTTTAATTGCTGATTAAACGAAAAAATTCAAGAATTTTCTTTAAAAGCAAAATTTTCTCATTATTTTATTACCAATTCTAGACTAAAATGGTACCAAATTAAAGAGGAAGTGATGAAAAATCTCCTGAATACCAAAATTTGAAAGAAAACCTAACGAATTTGAAGCGATTTGGCTAGAAATCGAGAGACAGGGAGAGAACATGCTTCTCTATGTTAGAGAAAGAAGAAGAAGAATGAATATGAGTGAAGCTTGATCAATTTCATTTATCGTATAAGCGAAATTTTAATGAGACCCATTTTTTCTCAATCCTTTAACTTTCAATTTCCCCCAAATAGAAATATCAAAGTATTCTATTTGAGTGTGATTTTCTTAATAATTGAGAAAATATACTTCAATTATATTCTCTTTGTATTTAGAGAGAAGTTGAAATTTTACTTTTTATAATGAATTATTCTTTTTTGTCCGTGATATTTTATCCTAATCAATGTAGAATTTTTGCACGTAAATCATCTTTATTATTTATTATTATACTTATATGGTAGACAAAGTCACCTATATATATATATATATATGGAAGACTAAGTTTCTTATTTACATAACAATTGTTTGCAAATTTCATTTTAAGTTACAGATAAAAGTCCCTAAGCGTCCTAACAGTGGTATAAGAGCTATTAGGTTATTGCAATTCATTCACAGAGGTACTATTTAAGTACGTATTACTATTTATATATATGTGAAAATAGTGGGAACTTAGTATAGTGGATCAAGTGACATATTTGTATGGTGGTGTACGTGTCAAAGGAAATTCTGTCAAAAGGGCTCTAAGTTGCCTAAGGAATTTGGGTTTTAAGTGGAACCATTGTGACTCTATTAGTCTTTCCTAGAAATTTTTCTTGTGTACTTTTGTATACATAGTGCATTTACTACTATTAAAGGTTTCGGTATTATTTATGTATAGAATACTATTTATAGTGAAATAATGTGAGTGAGTTTCAGTAAAATCGGGACTATGGCAGCAAAGTTTGAAATTCAAAAATTTAATAGGAGTAATTTCTCATTGTGAAAGATGAAAATGAAGGCAATTTTGAGAAAAGATAAGTGTTGGCAGCTATAGAAGATAGACCGATGAGTATCATAAATGAAAACAAGTGGAATGAAATGAATGAGGATGTAATGACTGATCTTTACTTGGGATTAGCTGACAAGATACTATCAAGCATTGAAGAGAAAAAGACGGTAAAGGAGATATGAGATGCTCTCATAAAGTTATATAAGGCAAAATCACTTCATAATAAGATTTTCCTCAAGAAAAGGCTATACACACTTTGGATGTCAGAATTAATAACAGTGACGAAGCATATCGACACTCTTAAAACTTTATTTTCGCAACTCACATTCTTGGGTTATAAAATAGAAGAAAATGAACGTGTGGAGCTTCTACTTCAAGTCTACCAGACTCGTATAATTAACTCATTACCACTTGACAACTCAAGGCACCTGCTCTAATAACCTAGTTTTCGATGATATAGCAGTGGCTATGTTGGAAAAAGAAAACAGATGTAAAAATAAAAAAGACAGGTTGGCAAGTTCGCATCAAGCGGAGGTTTTATTGGTAATGAGAGGGAGATAAAAGGAACGTAATCTAGTGGGAGTCAAAATCATGGTAGATCAAAATCAAGAGATAAGAAGAAAGTTAAATGCTATAGTTGTGGCAAGGTTGAGCAAGTGAAAAAGGAATGTTGGAAAAATAAGAAAAATGTAGATACAAGTTCTTAAGGAAATATGTCAAACCTATTTCATATTAACTACAAAACCATACTTATGTGTACTTTATACATTACTATTTTTTTATTACACAAAACTTAAACATTTATAGTTAACAATTTTTTTTATTATACATACAAATATATATACATTACAACTCCTTATAATACAAATAGCTTATTAATTTCATATCCAAAAATATTCATACTAGCCTATAAGTCTATACACATTACTTAGCTAATCTACAAATTACATATATCAAAAATAAAACTACGAATACGCCAAACATCCTCGCTTGCGTACTCGGTTATCCTTATGTGCTATTATCTAAAAAATAAATTTTTCAATAAAGGGTGAGATAAAAATTTCAGTAAGTAAATCATGCAACTGTGATATGTCGATGCAATTTAAAATATAAAAGCTTGAAGAATCAGTACATTTTCAAAGAAGTTCATTCAAAATACAAATATATTTAGAACGGCTTAGTCAATTAGTGTCACCTGCACCTACGGTAACCCGTACCTACGGTAACTCGGATTCAAAACGTGATCATGTGTTCCGTATTAAGCGGTCATTCACATTTACATATAATATAAGCATGCACGGCGAGCTAAACAGAATTCTTACTAGCCAGCAAACCACGACTTTAACACAAGGTTTGGCTAGATCAGAATAACATAACTAACGACTAAGCCATAAAATATATTCTTTTTCAAACATCTCACACATCGACAACATTTCATTTTTACTTTCTAAATGCGATATCGGCATAAACATTCAAATTCTTAAACATTTCATTTGTCATTTCATAGAATTGCCTTGGCGTACCAATATATACCAATCACATTTTCATCAAACATCAGATATCGCATAATTTTTCAAACATTAAAATGCATGCACGATTTACTTATATTTGTTCTTGCTCTTCCCGAGTATGCTCTTATATTAATATTGCGTACCTAAAACAAATTAACACAGCCTATTTTAGTTACGCGCCAATTCTTACTATTACCTTTTTACAACTTCCATATTTCTAAACTCAACACTTTATAAATTCCTAACTTAGATTTATTACCATACTTACACTATTCCATCATCACATATATGCTTATACATATACACATATATATGCATGTTATAACAATTTTCGGAAACAAAACACATTTGGCATAACATTTCTGAATTCATTAAATGTTGTCATTTTCCGCCAATTCATTTTCCATCACATCGGCATAATCAAATTTCAACACTCCCAAATATATCAAACAAACTCAGCCTACCGAAATTGTCAAGATTTAATTTCACTTCCACAATTACGCTATTCCAAATTTCACAATTAACATCAATTTACACACACACACACACACAGATATATATATATATATATATACTACTACACTTTCATTCTTTTTTTCATTATTTAATTCTCTACCAACTAACACAATAACCATTTCTCATTCAAAACCCTATATACACATTAATAATATAATTTTTTAATTTCTTAACTACAATTTAACATCACTAATATAATCTTAACCACCTCTAATTTTCCTAATTATCCCTTAACATTAATGACATAATTGTTTTTGGCCATATCTAGTTTCCTACTACAAGTTTAACATTAATACTATAATTATCTTAACACTTCACTAATGCTACATTAAAGTAATACTAATTTTCTTCTATAATTTAGCATTAACAATATAAACTTTCACTAATTTACACATTACAACCACATGATACTCATCTTACACACATATGAAACCTCATTTATACTTGATTTCCTAAATTACAACTTAAAAGCTAATAAGGTAAATTATAATAATATAATTTCCAACATCATATACAACTTAAACTAATAATATAAATTCTACTACAATTAATTTTAACTCACAAAGCATGCTACACCAACATAATAAAAATCTAATTAAAAGAACACCAATTCCTATTATAATTAATTCAATTCATTAAGCATGTTACATTAAAATACTACAATTCTAATTTTCTATTACAATCTAACATTAACAATATAACTTCCACCAATTCCACAATTATTGGCACATAATAATTACAATATTCAATTCAAATTTTTCTCATATCACATGATAATATAAATCCTCCTACAATTGCCTTAACAAGTTATTACACATGCTATACTAAAATAACACTATTATAATTAAAAGATTTACCAATTCTCCTTGTCTCTTCCTTCTCTTCCTTTCTTTCTTCCCCGTTTTCTTCTCCTCCCAATTGCCTTGTACATATGCCTACTTCTCAAATTGAAAACTTTAACTTTTGTTTAAGTATAATGGCTAAAACACATGAATGGCTTGGATTTCTTCAATCAAATCCAATGGCTTTCTTTTTTCCATCCATTTTCTATCAAATATTAATTAATTTAATTTTTTTAAAACACATAGATGACTTGGATTACTTTAATCAAATCCAATGGCCATCATTTCTTCACTACATTTTCCACTAACTAACACAAAATATTAATTAATTTAATCAATAAAACACATGGATGGTTAGGATAGCTCTAACCAAATCCAATGGACCACATTTAGCCACTACATTTTCTATTAACTTAGCTTTTATGTTCATCTTTATTCATTTTACAAAACAAGCCAAGAATTGTGACAAGTGGATGGTTAGGATTTAAAGAAAATGGATGGCTAAGATTTTGTAGAGAATTTAAACAAAACCTATTATTTTATTTATTTATTTATTTATTTTAATTTGTTATATATATATATATATATACATATATTTGGGCTTGGGTTTTGACCCATTTTAGTGTATATATATATATATACTTGGGCTTGGGCTTCATTTAATTAAATTGGGCCTAAATTATCTATATATATAATACTAGCCCACTTAATTACATATGTATATATCTATCCATAAACTAAAGTCCCAAAATAACCTTACTAATAACGAAATTACAATTCTATCCTTATAGATTTACTTCATATCACTTCTCAAAATTCTAACACTTAATACTTTAACAAGTATATTTACAATCATAGCTATAAGTTCTACAAAAAAAAGCTCGGGTGTTATAAAATATGACAAATACCTTAAGAAATGGAAAAATCTTATATAGCGAGGTGACAATAGTCACTAAAGGTAAAAAGAAATTTGTTGATGTACGGCTCGTGAATTCAGCAGCGACATAGCATATAACTTCTCAAAGAGAATGCTTCTATTAATAGAAACTTATCTTAAAAGGATCTATATTCATGAGAGATGATCATGCCTTGGAGATTGTCGGTATTGAGACTATCAAATTAAACATGTATGACGGTACGACTCACATTATTCATGATGTACGATATGTGAAGGGCCTTAAGAAGAATTTATTGACTTTAGAACAATTGAATAGGATTAAAAGTAAAACTCGGATTCAAAATGGGATCATGAAGATTGTAAAAAGAACGCTTGTAGTAATGAAGGTAGAAAAGGTAGCTACAAAATTGTATATGTTGCAAGGAGAAACATTGGAAAAAGTAAAGACATCGGTCTCATCTTCAAATTACAAGAAGAATCAATGATGATATGGCATCGAAAGATCGAACAGATGTTAGAACTAGGTTTAAAGATTTTATTAGAACCAAAGCTACTTCCTAGACTCAAAATGGTTTCTCTACCATTTTGTGAACAATGTGTTATTAGTAAACAAGACATATTGAAGTTTAGCACATCCAGTTCTAGAAGTAAAGATATTTTGGAGTTAATTCATTCAGATGTTTGGCAAGCACCAGTTAAATCCCTAGGAGGAGCAAAATACTTTGTGTCATTCATTGATGACTATTTTAGGAAATGTTAGGTGTATCCAATCAAAAGGAAAGGAGATGTCTTTGAACTCTTCAAAGTCTTTAAAGCGAGGGTAGAACTTGAACTTGGAAAAAAATTAAGTGTCTCAGGACGGATAATGGAGAAAAATTTTTCAATGATATATTTGATGCATTTTGTTAGCAAGAAGGGATCAAAAGACAGTTCACTACGGTATATACTCCTCAACAAAACAGGGAGGCAAAAAGGATAATGATATACTCAGAAATGCACCAAGTTAAATCCTTACAATATATAATATTATTATTGTGCAAACGAACTAGAACAACTCGAAAAACCAAAGATGCTCACACTCACATGAAAAAGGGGGGTGGGATATACTGATTTACTATGTAAATAAAATAAAAGAAAACAAATTAACAAAACTAAAAATAATAACCAAAGGAAAATATGAAGAGATATACTGGTTAAGAAATCATTTGCCACCACTAGACATGAAGTAAAATAGTCAGAATAACTTTTATAATCTTTTAAAAATAACAACCCTAAAATATCACAAGCTCGATTATTGCTTTGTTAAGCAAAACAAGCTCTTCACTTAATCCCTATCCATTAAACAACCAAGAATAAGCTCTCTAGATTTAATTTAATGAAAGTATTAGGAATAAGAAAGATAGGTTGTTCCAAGCAATAAAAACATAAGCTTGGTTTATTTAACTTGTGTTATATTCTACATACAATTATCAGAAAGCATCTCGCAATCTTTAACCACAATTGCTACTTGTGTCATGGAATTTTGACAATTACGAATTAGGGACCCTAAACTAGGAATAGAATCACAATCAAGTCTTTCTAGTTGGCCATCCTAAATAAACAAGAAAATAATTCATGACATTTAAACGATAGAACATAAACATCTTTATATATATATATATATATATATGAAAGATATTCTGAATTAATAATAAAATTATGTCTAGGATTTTAAAATCATCCCCAACCAAAAAAGAAAATTAGCCACTCATTCTTGAATTAGTAAACACAAGATTCATGAAAGAAACAATTATAAAAGAACAAAACAAAAAGAATAAAGAACGAATGGATTAATTCTTGTTCTTGAAATTTTGTTGTATGGCTTGTAATCTTCAATTTTGGAATTTGTGGCTGTTGCAGCTTTAAAAGAAAATCTATCTTCTAAAAATTAAATCCCTAAAATCTTCAAGTTATGCTCCTTTTATAATGCTCCACTTATCCTTGTTTTAAAAGGATTCTATGAGTGATTAGGGTTAGACTTTCTAATTAGACTAATATTGGTTTTCGTAATCCAAATAAGACTTAAAATTAAAATATATTAAATACAACCCTATTTTACTACTTACATAAATAGTAATTTAACCCTCTAAAATAATATTAAATAAGCCTAAAATCATTCTAATTAATCAACCTAATTTAATTGACTTATTTATTCTATTTAATTTTAGGAGCACAAAACAATTCAGTTCAATAAACCTTAAGTGCACATCTATTTTACTTCTTCATTTGATGCCCTCGATTTCTTTTGAAATTTCAAAATTTTCAAGTTAACTCTTTTTCACATCAAAATGTAGTTTTTTTTTTTCTCTTTTTAGTGGTACGTCTCCAAGAATCCTACAAAACATAAAATAAATAATCAAAAATCAAGAATTTTAAGAAACTAGCTAATAAATGTAGAGAAATTAAGCGAAAAATCAGACTATTTAATTTTCGGTAGGCCGAGTTCGTATAAAATGATTAGGAGTGCTTACTGCCCTGTTTTATGATCATTTCATTATGATATCAAAGTGTTTGAGTTCTGAAAATTTTGGGTACTTGATGATGTCTTGTGCTGTCGAAAAATGAATTGACAAAAAACAGCGATATTTAACTAGTTTCGAAAAATTTCCACCAAAAGTGTTTTTTTGAAAATTGTTGTGATATATATATATATATATATATAACATTAGAATTGAGTGAATGTAGTGATGATAGTATTTTAGAGGTTAATGAAGTGGTGAAATTGATGAGAAATATAAAAATGTTGATTTTTGGAAATACAGATGTTGTATGATTGTAGTGGTGAGTATTGATTTGATTTTAGGTATGCAACATTGACCTAGAAACATACTCGGGAAAAATCGAAATTGAATGTAAGTAAATTGTGTATATATTTTACTGTTTTTGAAATTATGCGATATTTGTTTTAATATTGGAAAAAAATTGTAAATTTTAATGTTATGATTTGTTGATATTGCATTTATGAAATGGTCATTGGAAATGTTGTTGATGTATGAAATTTATGAATGAAAATGCATTTTTTTATGGCTCTAGTCGTTAGTTAATGTTTATTCTGTTATAGCCGAGTCTCGTGTCAAATGCGGAACTTGCTAGTTAGTAAAAATTCTGTTTAACGTGCAATACGCATTTTTGTTAAATTGAAATAAAAAATGTCTGTTATATGCATAACATATAATTACGTTCTAGATCTGGGTCACCGTGGATGCAGGTGACACTAATTGACTAAGTCGTTCTTAAAATGTTTGTAATATGGATTAATTTCAGTGTAATTGAAAAGTTCAAAAATGTATTGATCTATTTGAGCATTTATATTTTGTACCGCATCGACATATTAAAAATTGCATGATTTACTTACTGAGATTGTATCTCACCGTTTATTGTAAAAATTTTATTTTTCAGAGAATAACACTTAGAAGGGAGAGAGGAAGTGTATGCAAATGATTAGATGTACAGGAAATTTTTGAGTACATGTAATTAATAGTGTAATTGAGTGACAAAAAGTTATAATATATTTAATTTTGTATGTATAAAGATTCTTGACAGTTATAATTATTTAGGTCTTATATAATAATGGTATAGCATGGTATGCAAATGTAAGAATGACTTTGTGTTTGGAAATATGTATGGAAAGGGGACTGACATGAAGGCACTGATGGAGATATGGACTGGTGAACCAACTGATTACTCCAAGCTCCATACATTTAGAAGTATTGTGTATGTGACGTACAATCCCCAAGAAACAACAAAACTATATCCAAAATCTAAGAAATTCATATTCTTGAGCTATGTTGATGGAATAAAGGGGTATCGCTTGTGGGATCCTACTGCTCACAAGCTTATCATCAGTAGGGATGTTATATTTGTAGAAGATAACTTGCATGGTGATAGCACTAAAGAGGTGAAATGAGCGACTGGTACAGTTCAAATGGAAGAAAAATTGGAACATGAAAATTATTTTGAAGTAATACTGGAGCACGAAAAAGAATTAGTTGAGTATGAAATTTCAGAAGTTTGACGATCAACTTATGAGAGAAGAACACTATCTTGACAATCAGAATATATTATAGAGGGCAATGTTGTATACTATCTTTTTAGAGAAGATGGGGAGCCATCAACTTTCCAAGAGGTAATAAGTAGCTTGGATGCACATCTGTGGATAGCAGTAATGCAAGAAGAAATTAAAGTTCTTCACAAGAACAAGACTTGGGATCTTGTGCCACTACCACACGGAAGGAAGGCTATTCGAAATAAATGGGTCTACAAGATCAAGCAGAATAGCAATGTCAGGTGGAGCGATATTGTGCAAACTTGGTAGTTAAAGGGTTTGCTTAGAAATAAGATATTAATTTTAATGAGATATTTTCACTTGTTGTACGACGTACTATAGTTAGAGTAGTCTTGATTATGTGTGCTACGTTTGACTTACATTTAGGATGGTTAGATGTAAAAACTATATTTCTTCATGGAGAAATTGAAGAATAAATTTGTATGCTTCAGCCAAAGGGTTTTAAAGAAAATGATAAAGAAAACTTGGTTTATAGGTTAATCAAATCACTGTACAATCTCAAGCAAGCGCAAAGGTGTTGATACAAGATATTTGGTTCCTTCATTATTAGCCTTAGATATAGCAGATTGAATTTTGACCATCGTGCGTATTTCAAGAGGTTTGGAGATAATGATTTTATCATTTTACTGTTATATGTGGACGATATGTTGGTAGCAGGCCTCAACAAAGATTGAGTCAAAGAATTGATGGCACAATTAGCTAGGGAGTGTGATATGAAATATTTAGGACCAGCAAATAAGATTTTAGGAATGCAAATTTACTAAGATAGAAGAGACATGAGGATTTGGCTTTCTTAGAAAAATTATTTAAAGAAAATCTTGCAACACTTCAACAGGCAATGTTGTAAGCTAATTTCTACCCCTTTTCCTGTGAATTATAAATTATCGTCAGTATTGTGTCCTAGTAATAAAGCAAAAAGGATAGAAATGTCTAAAGTACCATATGCATCAGTAGTGGGAAGCTTAATGTTTCCCATGATATATACAAGACTGGATATTGCACAAGTAGTGGGAGCAATCTGTCAATTTATGGCCAATTCTGGTAGAGAGCATTGGAATGCTATAGAGAAGGATTCTAAGATATATCAAGGGAACCTCAAATGTTGTTTTATGTTATAGAGGATCAGAATGTATTGTCAAAGTTTGAGTAGACTCGAATTATGCAGGTGACCTTGATAAAAGAAAATAAACAACTAGTTATGTGTTCACAATTGCAAGAGGAGCTGTGAGCTGGGTTTCAAAATTGCAAAGTTTGGTAGCATTATCTATAACAAAAGCAAAATATATGGCAACTACACAAGCATGAAATTAAGCAATATGAGTTAGAAGGCTCATTGAGAATCTCAGGCACAAACAAGGAAAGATGTATTTGTTTTGCGATAGTCAGAATGCCTTGCACATCGCAAGAAATCCAGCTTTTCATTCTAGAACAAAATACATAGGTGTTCAATACTATTTTGTTCAAGAAATGGTGGAGAATGGAAGTGTAGACATTCAGTAACTATACACCAAGGATAACCTAGCAAATATTTTAAGTAAGCCAATCAATATTGTCACATCCCAGAATCTCTGGAACGTGACCGGCAGAAGACAAGAACCTCCTTGTCTTCTTTAGCCTCATATCGTCACATAACTGAAAGACATAATATCTGTAACCTGCTATATATGAATTATACAGGTATACAAGCAACTCCATTCAAGTTAACATATTGTCACATTCTTTAAATGGACTCAGTTTAACAGAAAATCTGCAAAAAACTCTATGCCCAAGATATACATATAATACAACCTTTATCAAATTATGTATATATCCTTTATCAAATTATGTATATATACATGATCATTATTTTATAAACATAACCTAGGACACCATAATGCATGTGTGGACCCAAAACCCTTAGTGATTGCATGACAATATCCTGATCCACTAATCTGTCTTCAAAACAAGCTGCTGTACCTCTGGATCATATATACATAACTTACAAAACTGAAGTGAGGGAAGGGGTAAGTCTTGAGAAGGCTTAGTGAAAAAAAAATGTTGATAAAGTCATCATATACATATCCTTTAAGAAAATCAAATTTCACGTCATCCTTCATATTCATTTTTCATACATATCATGGTACCATCATACGCAAGCATATAAATATGAATATTATGCTCATATATCTTGTGTGGTCTATGTCCAGAGCTACGCACTTGACCGGACAGAGGGACATTCATATCTGGATTCATCATATACACAAATATGTATATCCATCATACCCATATGTACTTGTGTGGTCCATCTCCAGGGCGACGCACTTGACCGGACAGAGGGATAATCCATATCCAGGACTACACACTTAACCGGGCAAAGGGATTATATTTGTATCTACGGATCAAATCTGCAACACATACACATGCATGCAATCATACACATATAAATGTCATATATAAATAGTTCATGTTAAACTCATAATTGGCCTCCTCCTGGCCATAGTCTCATACCTCATCAACACTTCCACATATATATATACACACATCTTAAATTCTTAAATATCATAGATATATAAAGCATAAATATATATATCATTATATATATGACATAAACAAATATATATATATATATACGCGCACACACACACACACACACACACACATATATACATATCATAAATATATATATTGTAAAAATATATATCATAATATATCATCATATATTTAGCATAAATACCTATCATAATATATATATATATATATATCATAAACATATTTCATAATCATATATATATATCATAAACATATATATATATATATATATATATCATGAATATAATTTAATATCTTTTCCGTAAACATAGCCGTGGTCATGAAAATAATTATAAACGTCACTTTATGAATATATGAAGATTTAAGTATTCCACTCACAGTCAAGATCTGCACTTCGAATTAAGACTGGGTCTACTAGTGTTTGGGTTGATGATCTACAGTACATAACTACTATTAAATTCTTTTAATCATAACTAAAAAAATGAATACATGTATCATATTATGCATGTTGTATTTTACCCAAATAGGATTTAATACATTTATGTTATTACAAAGTTCGAATTGACGTTGTCTATGTCGAATGTTCACAACTCATTTTCCGACCACTTTCGACACCCTTTCATTGCATAAGGGACAATTTCACATTCTCGCTGTGACTAATCCTTAATGAATTTTAATCTGAATTTTTTACAGAATGTTCTCCTATAAGTATAATTTCTAACAATTTTACGGATCCGTATTTTGAATCTGAATGATCATATTATGGACAGATTTCTACACACTGCATAGGTGAGACAATGTGCAGGATATAATAGGGTATCAACTTTCGAATTTTACTGGGAACTCGTCCCTTCACAAAAAAATCTAATTTTTGACTATGTTAACCATTATCGTGTTTAGTTTCTACGAAAATTTATGACTTGGCATTTGGAGGTCTGGAACTCATTCCATATCCTGTTTTCCAAGCACTGCTCAACAATTTCTGCAATTGACATAGAATTTTTTCATGAAATTTTACTATCCTATCATTCCTTCCAATTTAATTAACATGGCTACACATCCTCATACTTTGAACCCATAATGTTTAAACATCATTCGTTGCCTTATATGTAAAAATTACACTACCCACATGTTTATATAATCACTAATTCACAATTCCTACAATTTTCTTGCATTCACACCATATAAAGCACAATCCATGCACCATCAACAATTCCTCAAGCTTATAAACTATCTAATTTTTACACACCTACTACATACACATCACAATCCACCATTTAGCTACTAAAACCATAAAAAAATATAATTAATTTCTTACCTTTTTCTTATTTCCCTTGGTTTCTTCTTCTCTCTCTCCCTTTTCTTTTTCTTCTTTACGGTTTTTCTTCCCCTTGTTCACTCTCTGACATTTTCAGCCCTTGCCTTTACTTATCCTTATCCATTCTTCTTCTTGACTTTTTTTACTTATGTCTAGAAATCTTAAACAAGCAAAATATCAATAATTTTGGATTTCATTTTGGTCTCTCTTCTTTTCTTATTTATGATTTTCATTGGGCTTGCATTTTATTTATTATGTGGGCTTAGTTTTGGTCTTATTTAATTGCTTACAAACATTGCTATGTACACCCCTTAATCTAATTTATCTTAACTTAGCATATTACACCTTAAAGTTTAAAAATTTTGCATTATAGTGCCTAATGTTAGTTTATAGATATCATGAAAAAAAAAATGGGTCATGACAAATATTAACAAGTTTGATTGTTGATTCTCTTGTGGTCTAGCAGAAATATAAGCGGCATAGAATTGCAAGGTAGAAAGTTGATGTAGAGACGTGATTGATTCTCAATCAAGTCTTCAATTGGGAAAATGTTGCATATAGGTGAAATTGAGGCTTGACTTTGAAAATGTTAGGTGGACATTTTCAAAGTTGGTGGCTTGACTTTGAAAATTAATTTTTAAAGTTGTCAGCTTGACAATTGAAAGAGACTTTACATGCATTGATCAATATTGATTGGCTATGAATTGCCTATAAATAAAAAGTATTTTCCCTCCATTTACTCATCCCTTCTAAATTCTTTCAATCCATTAACTTCTTAATTTTTCCCAAAGAAAAATATCAAAGCATTCTATTTGAATGTGGTTTTCTTAATACTTGAAAGAGTGTTCTTCCATTATACTATTCTTGTATTTAGAGAAAAGTTGTAATCTCACTTTTCATAGTAAATTATTTTATTTTGCCCGTAATTTTTTATCCCAATTAATTTGGGATCGTAAATCTATATGTTATTTATTTTCATCTTTATTATTTATTATTGTACTTATTTATTATTTAGAGAGAAGTTGTAATCTCACTACCTATATATATATGGAAGGCTAAGTCTCCTATTTACATAATAATTATTTGTGAATTTTATTTTAAGTTATAGATAAAAGTCTCCAAGTATCCTAACATTATTTGATTTTGGTTGAACTCATTCTAAAATTCGAGGCACTAATCAGATGAAGAGCCAAAAGAGTTAAAATGTTGAAGCAGTACCCGAAATCAGAAAGAGAGCCTGACGGAGTCTGCTTGTCCCTTTATGGCGAACAATGCAGCAGCTTAACAATGTGTAATTTTTTTTGGTTAAGAATACTTGGGATGTCTTTAGCTTTCTCAATGTCAGTTTTCGATAAGTCGCTGCTACAGCTTGAATTAATGATGCATGGATTACTTGCTGTTCTAATTTTTAAGAACATATGAAATTATTTTTATCATGTCAAATTTTTATCACCACAACACAAAGAAGTAAACTTACACGAAAGATTTTCAATCACTTTATTATGATCATTGGTCATTGGGAACTTAATTCATACAAATGGACAAATTATATTTTTATTTATGAAAATATAAAAATACAGGAGTCAAACATTATTACAATTACACATATTAAGCAAACATTGGGAAATCACTTGATTGCTCCCATTCGTTGTAGCTGCTGCTGCTATTCAGTCCTCTTAAAATTGTTTTTGAAAGTGTTGCCAGGCAATAGAACCTTTGATTGATATTCTCCCAGAGCCCATATCGGAAAAACATTTCTATACATTAGGTAGTGTAGCATGCAATTCCCTTTAAAAACTCCGTTAATTTCCTGTTCATCGATAAGCAATCTCCGATTACTTAGAAATAAAATTAATTTCCTATTCAAAACTGATTCATTTAATAAATTTATAACGATGAATCTAAATATAAAATATAAGTGATCCTCTTTGGTCTGAAAATTATAGTTTACTTAATTTTTATTGTACAAAAAATTGGATCACAAGATTATAATATCAAATTTACTCTTACTATATTAAGTATAACTTAATTTAAAAATTTTAAACTTTGGTAATTTGAATTGCTGATAATAGTGTTATAGAAAGTACCTGTTGGGGAAAGTCACCATTTCCTGTTGCGAATTGATCAACAGTTTTGCAGCACGATGAATAGGTGTAGGATCTCTCTCCATGTATAAAAAAAATAAAAATAAAAATAAAAATAATAGACAGTGTGAATTTACTGCTAATTAATTAATTACCTGCCCAACATAAATTAAACTCATCATGGCCCATGCAGTTTG
>JAXCLQ010050925.1:0-13553 GCA_035584115.1 Cedrela odorata | reverse complement strand
TAATGAACTTGTAGGGTTTGTGATTGAAAATTTTGGTCAGGTTCGTCTTGCGTAAAAAATGTTACCTTAGTTACTTGTCTCAATCTTTTGAAATTAAGCTTAAATTAAATGAAGGGGTCCTGTGACTCTTACTTTCTAGTTTGTCTTCATGTTTATTGTAAAAAAATTTCATGTATTCTCGGTTCTGAAAATCATAATTTTCTGAATAGATTTCTCATGGTGTTGTAATAAAGAAGAGTGGTCATGACTATAGAGGGATATAAAAGTTGACTTCAACAATTTTGAATTGAAACTCTCTGTATTCTTATGGATGTATTTTCTGTTATATGACTAGACTCTATGACATAATCATATTCATTTATTTGTGAAAAATACTGGAGTCTTATGCTACTACATAGGATACTTGGTCGTTTAAAAGTGAGAATACAATGTTTGTTGGTTCATGAGCTCAAAGATTCATGTTTATTATAAAGAGGTTTTGAAATTGTCCATACTATCATGGCGTGGCATGGAACCATGTAAAAGAAATTACAAATTTGTCAACTGGAGTACTTAGAGAGGGTTCCTTATAAGCTCTTGCTTTACCATAATGTGTATTGTCGTACCATCTGAGAATACCAGCAATGTGAAATTCAATACCAATTGTGTGATTTTGTAAGAAATACCGCAAGAATCATAAGACGTTGTCTGAAGTGAAATCTTTAAAGATGTTCTTGATTTGGAACAGCATCATGAAGGAGAAACTTGGGTGAACTGTTTCTAGATTTCCAAGAGCAAAGGTACCTTGAGTAATGAGGACCTGTAACTTGTAATGTTAAAATTGATTTGGACATGTTTGTGGTTAGTAGAAGCTTGAGTTTTTTATCAAGCTTTTGACCTTAGGAGGTTGAAAGAATGTGTCTGGAGTGGCAATATAGTCTCGAGAAAACATGTTGAGTTCTAAAATGACTGAGGATGCTTGAGGTTTTTGGTAAAGTTGGTGTGGTCTAGATAATATGTCTGCAATGATGTTTGTCTTTCCTTTTAAATGCTTAACTATGAAGGAAAATTGGGAAAACCATGAGATGCACCTGTGGAGTTAAGAATTAAGAAGTTGCTTTTATTTGTAAGAAAGCATGTTAGGGAACGTGTTCATATCCATTTTCACGTGGAACGTGTGTCCAATGAGGTGGAACTGGAATTTTTCTATTCCTCTTTTGACTGCTAGGATCTCCTTGAAAGTGGAGTAATAATGTTGTTCTGCAGTGGAGAAACTATTACTTTTATAACCACACAATGTTCTCTGTCCTTTTACTTCTTCAAGAAGTATTGCTGCCCAATGATAACCACTTGCATCTATTTGAAGGATTCTTCTTCTTGAAGAAGGAATTTTTAACGGGGGAAATTGTTGTGTGATTTCTTTGAGTTTTTGGATGGCATGTGTTTAGGCTATAGACCAGGAAGGTGTTTCTTTCTAAAGCATATCCTGAAGTAGTTTTAGTGTTGCTGATAAGTTGGGTATGAAGTCTGACATATAATTAAGTATGCCAAAGAATTTTTGAAGTTGGGGTTTGGTGAGATGGTCATCAAGGAAATTGAAGAGATGGGTGCCAATTTGAGGATGTAAAGAATAAGTTCCCTTGGTTATTTCCACTCTTAAGAACTCAATTTTGTCAGTGGAGAAAACACATTTGGAGGGTGAGAGCATGATTTCATGTTTGAGGACTATATCATAGAACTGCTTCAAGTCTTGCAGGTGTGTTTCTTCATTTAAAGAGAAAAATAAGAGGTCATCAATGTAAATAAGGAGGTTTGAAGACAAGGGAGCAAAGATCTTGACCATGGTCCTTTGGAAATAGAGGGGATTGTTTTAAGTCCGAATGGCATGATTTGCCATTGAAAGTGTTGACCATGAATGCAGAAAGTTGTTTTATACATGTCCTCTGGTTGAATGTCAAGTTGCCAAAAGTTTGTTTTTAAGTCAAATTTTGAAAAAATGTTTGCGTGGGCTAGGTTAGCAAAAAACACTTGCTTGTTTGGCAAAGGAAATTTGTCATCTGCTGGGAACAAATTTAACGGTCTATAGTCAATGACTAATCTGAGTTTTCCTCTTGTCTATTCACTTCGTTTGTTGACATAAAAGGCTTGACAAGCCCATAATGAGTTGGCAAGTTCAATAAAACTGCAGGTTTAATAAAACTGTTTTATTGAAGTTGGGTTAATTCTTGTTGGGCTAATTTGAGATGTTCTGAACTCATTCCTAAGTGACTAGCCTTTGTTGGGCTTAGGTCTTCATATTTCTTGAAAGGTAATGTGATTCAAAACTGTTGATTCTGCCACAAAGGACTGGAATATTTTTTCAAGAAATCTGAATGTCCTTTTGCTGCAGAATGTGTTAAGATGTAATTTTTAATGTCTTCAACTAGATTGGTAACATGAAGAATTTTGGGTTGGGTCTATAAATAGAAATAAGACTTGAATAATAGCCCTTCAGTTTTGAGAAAAACCTTTTTTTAAAAAAATTAGGTCAGTTTATCAAATCTAATGATAACATCCTTGTCTGGGAGAAAGGATCCAAGAAATTTATGGTGGATTAAAAGGCATAGGAAGAATTGGATCTGAATCTTTTTGCTAATAAGGTTTGTGGAAAAGGTCTTATTGTTTGCAACTTTGAAATATTGTTTATAAGGTTTTCAGTATTCTAAGGGAATTCTATAGGGCTTAAGGATAGAAGCAACTGCTCCTGTGTTAATCAAGGCAATGAAGGTTATAGGTTTTGCATATTTGGAGGTACGAATAAGGACTGGATTATTTGGGATGATAAAGTTTGTAGAATTTAATGAAAGAGATGATGATTGCTGAATGTGGTAGGATTGATAAGAATCATCATAAGATTCTTCATCAGATGTGAAGGTTGGTGAATGGTGTTTCTTGCTGATCATGAAAAAAGTGTCCTCAATTTCTTCTTGTTCTGAGAAGATTAATTCCAAGTTAGAATCAATTTCTTCAGGGTAGATATTGAATATCATTTTAAGGACTTTCTCCTTTTGTTTGCTTTTGGGGCAATGCTTCACAAAGTGGTTTTTTTTCTTGCAAATGAAATATATGTTTGCTTTGAAAGAGGTTTTCTTTTTTCTGAAGAATTGTCTAATTTTGAATTTCTGTTTCCTGGAAGTCTGGTTGGGAGTGCAGTATCTCTAGAAATGTTTCCTCTTATGCTTATGAGAGCATTCACAGTTTTAGGAGTCTCTTTTTCATTTTATTTTGAGGCTTCGTTTGTTACAGACTTGACTAAGCTTTTTGTGTGCAACAGAGTACTCTTTGAGAAACTTTGAGCTATTGCAGAGTTTTTGGAGTTATATACGAACATGTTAATAGAAGTCTCCAAGAGAGATTTTTGTTAGGGTTATTCTTTCAGAGGAGATGAACTTAAGGTTTCTAAGCCAAGAGGTTCAGGGAATTGGTTAAGGTAGGCTTATTTCAGGTTGTGGTCGTTAAGTTCACTGATTATGTAAAATAGTTGCCTGACCATTTTAAAATGTGTTGAGATTTTTTGGGTTAAAGGAACAGCACTTGAGTTTGAAAAACTCTTCACGTGCTTTATCTTTCACATGGGTTAGTTCATCGAGGAATTCAAAGTAAATGAAGAACATGACTATGTTTAAATCTCTTTAGTTGATTACTTGGTTTAGCCTGTAATCTCCAAGTTTGAGCCACTATTCTCGGATGGAACTGATCATTCTAGCAATGAAATCTAGAATAACTACTTCAACTATGGCATCTGGTCTCAACATATGAGTGTTACACCATGAAGTCATTTCATGGATATGATTCCGCTGGTCTTCTAATTTGCAATAATCAAAAGTGAACAACTGGTGTTTTTCATAGGGATTATGGTAATGTGTTTGGGGTTTTGGCAGAGGAGGTTCTGGCGAGGAAATGTCTTTATCATCATAAAGGTCTTGAACTATTAGTTGTGGATGAAAAGAGTTTATTGTTTGTTGAGTAAAGACTGAAAGGATGTTTTGGTGTTTAATTTCACTTTTTGTCTATGGTATGAAAGACAAAGAGGATGATTTGGTATTTGTATTAACATCTTGGTGGATGGCTAAGTTTTCCAGGTAGGTAAAAATAGGGTTAATGGTCATTTGTGATTGGTTTGTCGATTCAGAAAGAGTTAAAAAAGGTAATGTAGTTCGAGGATTTTCCTGGAAATGTGGTGAAAAAGGCTGATAAAATTGTTGAAGAGTTTGTGGGGTAATGTTTATCGTTGTTTCTTGGGTTTTGAAGGAGGTTGTGGTTTATGTCTTTAGAAAAATGTGGAGTCTCCAAAGAGATTAGTGTATACCAATTGTGGTATTGGTAAAGGTTGTGAGATTTGAGGTAACAAGGCAAGTGGTTGGTGAGAGAAAAACATTATACCAAAAGGATGTACTGGTGGGGGTGGAGGCTATTGTCGTTGGATCATGTACTCGAGAGAAACAAGTTATTTCTTAAGACTGTTCATTTCTTGTTGATAATGACTAAAAGGTACTGAGTGCTGAAGATGACTCATGATGATATGATAGAGTTCTTCTATCTTTTTCTTGAGTGTATCCATGGGTTAGAGTTCTTACTATTTGGTAAGTCTGGTCTTCATCCTAATAGTCGTGGCATTTAGTTTTTGTATGTATTGGTTTTGTACGACCGCAATTTGTGATTGCCAGTTTAGCACTGCTTCAGTTAGGAAAATTTGAGATAGTTAACCGTCTATAGTTCTAAAAGTTGGAGGTTTGACCTTCCATATAGTTTTTTCCTTGGTGACTAGGTTTCTTATGTTTGGAAATGAGGAAAATCTTGTTGGTTTAAAGTTGATGAAGTTACAAAAGGGGTTTGAGAAGGCTGGTATATAGCGATTTGAAGAGTCGTTGGTGGTTCTGGTCTTTGTGTTAGTTGCTTTGGTTTCCATGTTTGTTTGGGTTTTAGATTTCATGGAGGTATTGAAGGATTCTGGGTTTTTTTTGTCATTATCATCTTGTCCAGTAAGAGCTGGTGGAGAATCTGCTGACGATGGAGGGTTTGAATATCGTACGATGAACTAGTATTTACTAGTTGATTCACCAAGTGTGTCATATCCTGGTACATCTTTTTTACAGGCTTCATAGTACTCATCAGTAGTTCTCAGTTTGGGTTTTTTGTGCATTTTCTTTTATCCATCAAGAAGGTATCTGGAAGATCTGTACGATCTTCTTGTGTTAATGCGTTGGAATGGATCTGTCTTTAAGGCAAACTAGGCAAGAACAATTTGGGTTATTTATTTCACACTACTAGAGAAGCCAAATGGGGTTGCCATTTTCGTTAAGTGCATATATCTCATGCTGTGATAACTAAGATCGTATATTGGGTTGGAAAGGTATCATCAAATATTCTTGCTGATTCAGGTTCAAAGTGAATTTTTAGTTTTTCACTTTGTGATCTTTGAAAGATGGGTTGTGCCGAACTGATCTGTGCTTGGGTAGTTGCTGTTTGATAATTTTCTCATATGATGTCACCCATTTAGTAGGTAACAATTCTTTTAGTTGCTGTCGAAAATCTGTTTAGGAACATAGGTACAGTTTGGGACTTGATTTGATTCCACGTTAATGAATATAAAATTTAAGGTATGGTTGGGCAAAGCGATATCCATAGTATGGTTTTGGACTCTGTACACCATCTGACAGAGTATTGTCGCCATGTAGGTCCAATTGGAACTACTCCTATAATATGGCAGCTTAAGATAGGTCAAGAGTTGAGGGTAGTTGATAGGCATGTTAAAATTAGGGAACATGGTAACCATGACCGTTCTAGCATTAAGGGTTGTTTGGACTATGCTAATACATGCATGCTCATAGTTTGAAAATCTGGTGTTCGCCAATACTATTCAAGATGTCACCGAAAGTCCCTTTCTGAAATGGTATGTAAGGGTAAAGCGGATTCTACCAAAATGAACGTGCATGTAACTTTGTTGTTTTCACGAAGGGATTAAGTGGTCTGAGATCTCAACCTAGACAAATTGTTCAAATTGAGATGTCGGGAGTTTGTAGACATTAAACCTGCTACACTGTATATATTTTTAACATTTCTAAAAAGGAGAAAAGACAAGAGTTTTGAAAAAAAATAAACGGGTTTTATATATTTAGTAAGAGTTTATGTCTGAAAGTTTAAAAAGAATAAGAGAATCAAAATTGGAAATATAATGTATTTCATATAAATTAGAAATTTTATTAAAAATAATACATATAAAAGAATATTCTTATAAAGATGATTATAATGTCATGTTAAGAGAATAAATCTTTAACTTAAGAAATAGATGATCAAAATAATTATTATAAATAAATAAATAAATGTTAGAAATGTTAGAAATTAAAAATATACTCTCTGATCGTCACTATCGTGGATCTTGCAAAATAAAAATCAAACTTCATCCTTTACATCCGATCCATACCCGTAGTATTCATAAAAGTTCTCATATTTATAAGTCGCAAAGGTTGCGCATCTTTTTGGAGAAATAGTGCGGAGGAAGGTCAAGGACTTTACTATCTTTTGGGTATCCATTAAAAAAAATAGTTTTATATATATAGACACACACGTGTGTATATATTTAAGCCTAAACAAACTGCTGCTAAGTTCTCAAACATCCCTCGTTTTTTCTCTTTTCCACTAGCTTTGAAGTTCAATTTAAAGTCGCATTGCAATCTTTAAGTTCAGAAGATAGACACTTCAACTTGCATTTTTTTTTTTAATCTTCCAGAAGCGATTCTTCAACATGGAGATCGGTACTGCAAGGTAACCTTTCTTGATATTTTTTTAATTGGAAGTACTTTATCTGATTCGTTGAATGAATTTTTATTTGTTAATAATCTTAATTAGCTATTCGTAATTGTGCCGTAAATATCAAGTTGCTGCCTGGAATCTGAGCACGAGTTACCCTAGATTAGCTCATTCTCATGTAGTTTCTGCTCGGAAGCATCGAATGTGCCGTCTGTTCTGGAGATCATATTATTTACAGATTAGTGTGGAGGAATCCTCAGCGTTGCAGTCTGAAGATAATGCTGGCAGTGAGGAGGATGATTCTATGGATTCACTGTAAAAAAATTTGTCTCAACCGTTGCGTAGTGATGAGGTAAACTTACAATTAGGCAATGCATTGTTTCTGTTATGTATAAATTCTGGAGAATGAGAAGCAAGAAACTGGCTGATTGCACTCTATTATGTGCCGAGAGTGAATTGGATACTAATGTTGGATGGACAAAAGATTGTACTAGGAAATACTTACATAGTGATAGAAAGCCATATGGCTTTTGGTACTAAAACTCTTATTTTGTACTTCACCTTAACACTTGAAATAGATAAGAAAATGGTTTTAGCTGTCTGAAATCGCCTTTGACAACACCAAGAGCTCTTCCGAAAACACTAATAATCTGTCATACGCACCATTTTAACTTTTTGGAGAGGTGAAATGAAATGCGGAGATTCAGCATTATAAATTGAAGTATCAACAGTTTTGAGCTAACACTTTCGTAAATTTTCAACAGTAGCAGTCACTACTGGCTGATTCAGAAAGACAAAGGCTTACAAAAATACTAAGTAAAGCCAATCAACAAAGCTGGTTTCTCAAACGACAGGTTTGTATATTATTTCTTATCGACTTATGTCCACTGCTATTCCTTAATTAAATTTTATATAGTTTCCTAGTGATAAATGTGAGGAATATGCCATGTATTTATCTTAGAAATTGCATACTTTTGATATATGTTCCTTCAAATGGTGAAAGAGAAGGAGATCACTACATGCAAACTTCCTCTGAGTTATTGACTGAATTCTGATACACTAGCACTCTGAAATAGGTACAATGTGCTATGCTTTTTCCAGGTGATCATATAATTCAGTCGTATGCCCCAATCAAAAGCAAAGATTATGAAAAAATAATAGTACAAATAAAAACCATTAGTCTTGAAGAGGTTCCTAGATTTAATTTTACACTAGTATATTGTCATGTTTAGACTGGTCTCTCTATCGTAATGTTATGCTTTTGACCGTTGGCTATAACTTCCCATTTGTCACTATAATTTGTTATCCACTCTTTTAATTATCCCTGTGTATCGGATGAATGTGTCATCCTCTTATCATGGAAGTATCAAAATAACAAAACAACTACAATGTGCCTCAATATTCTATAAATTTGTAATGCTACCCTTAATTACTTCTTAGAATTTAAAGCAAAAGTGTTTTGGACTGCTGAGTTGTTGCTAGGATTATTTTAGAATAAAAGCATTGCCTAACATTGTATTTTTGTATTTCTTGACAGTTCTACATAAAGGAGGATGCATTGGTGTACTTCAAAAGTGAGCTAGCTGTCATGGAACTTGAAATTCAGGTTCATTGTTTACTCTCTTTCACCTAAATTCAGGTTCATTGTTTACTCTCTCTCACTTTCTGTCTCTAAATAAGTTAATTGATAGTAAATCATGTCGTGCATGAGCATATTGCTGTCACAAGCAATTTCTCCAAGTCTCCCAGAAGATGAACCTTCCTGGGTTTATACTTTAAAATGAGTAACCTCTAGATGCTATCCAAGCTAGTAAAGGCTTCGATCTATATGGTGCCAGCTTTTTAAATTGATAATATCAAGAGCTATCAAAGCAAGTAAAACCCTGACCCAACTCTACATTATTTACCTTTTAAGATTATAATGAAGGGCTTGATATCTATGGCTTTTTTTGTATTCTAATACTGATGATAAACCTTTTATTATGAAGAAGTGTACATGGCTCTGCATGTGTTGGGATTTCTACTCAACTTCTGGTCTGAGTTTGGTAGTGGATATTTATCTTGATTATTTTAGTTCTGTTTGTTGGATTGGTGTAACGTGTCCCAGAGCTCCTGTCCAAGGTCTCCCCAAAAATTGGTGTTGCTGAAAGTAAAACCAGAGAATCAAAGCTTTTGTTTTCTATGATGGAATTAAAACTATGTTTTGATGCTATTATTCTTTTTGGTTTTCCATGAGCAGGCATTAGTCTCACTGGTAGAAGAAATAGCTCAGTTTGGCAGTCTGGAAGGTTCTAGAAAGATCAACCGGAAATTTATTCAATCTCACCTTCTTTCACGCTTAGAAGGTATGGTGATATTAGCAATGCATTTTGGGTATGCTATTATTCTTGTTGCCTTTATTTTCTTCTGGAGCAAAGTTGCGCATGAGAAAATAAAGGAACAGATAAAGGATGTTGATACTGCTCAATCCAAGGAGGTTTCCTTGTTCTGGTGTGGCATGGCAGAGGTAAACATACAAGCAGTGCACTTATGTACCATAATATTTTCTTTACTTCTGAGAAAATGGTGTCTGGATTACCATGCTTCATTTTACCATATGGTCATATGTGATATAATATTATGGTCCCAATTAAAGGAGATTTTAAATAACTTGTAATTTTTTTTTTTTTTGTGCCCTTTTACCTTGCATGGTGTTGCGATTTCTTGTTATTGCATTTCAATTTTTTCACTGGTTAATTGCACATTGAAGGTTAGTAGAATTGTCTTTGTGTCACATTGACATGGACAAGTATTTAAACCAAACCATGTCAAAATAAGTTTTTAGATCTCACTAGCTTATTTCTTTTCATGGTTGTCTAGAAATTTCAAAGTGTCCTTTCTCTAATCATAAATATTGACACATGAAAGGCCATTCTGGTTCAAATAGTACAAGTCTCAGACTGTAAAGCACAAGTGGGTGCATTTTCACATTAGTATTGTGGATTTCCTAAGTTAACACATATACATAATTTTCTTCATCATTTTAGCATTGCACGTGCCATTATCTGGTTCTTACACTAGCATAATTAATATTTCTTACTTTATTTAAGAGTTTTAAATAATAAATATTTCTTACTTTATTTAAGGGTTTTGAATAATATTAATTATCAATTTAAAGTTATGTGCATAAAAATGGTATATATATATATGACAGGACAAATAATTTGATAGTTTTAAGAATATAGCTAATTTTAGTTAATTAATGTGTGGTTGTTGCCTGGAAATTAGCAAGTTATACAGTGATTACAAATTACTGGGTGTAATAGTTGAACAAACTATCAATATAAATTATCAAAAGGTAACAGCTTTAGTCAATCAGATAGTTATATTACTTGTAAGGGATCTGATGGGCATATCAATGATTATTAATGCAAAATATATAAAAACAGTTCACAGAGTATTAGTGAAAGAATCACCATGATAGTAGATGAACCTGAGGTCAATAATGATAAAAGGAATGATAATAAATCATGTCTAAAAGTGATAACAGATTTTTTATGGAGTTTTAATAATTAGTAATTTTTTATTTTCCATGTTTATTAATTATCAGAGAGTCTGTTGTAGTTTAAACATGTATATGTACACATTGATTTTGATTTGTCAGTATACAAGTCTTCTATTTAAAGTCTGCATGCTATATTTCAAATTGAACCTTGAGTTTCTCAATATTCAATATGGATGCAACATAGTAGTAAAAAGCAAGTAACTGAAATGTGAATTCATATGGTTTGATACTTTCATTAAGTCAGTTGTATATTTTGGAATAATTTTCTTGATGTGAGGCAACTATTTGATGTAATTGATTGTTATCAACACCTATCATGCTCTGCTTTCGTTTATTTATTTTTTTTATTTTTTTTATGAGTATGAAACCATTTGAAGAATAGATTATAAATGTATCCAAGACTTGTTTATGACAATTCTGAAGTTATACTTTTAAGATTATTCAGCATGAAACTTTTGAGGGAGTTAATTTTGATTGAGCTGAATTCTACCTATTTCATTATTTGATATTAGAGTGTTCAAGCAATGGGCACCTTTGATGGCTGGAGTCAAGGGGAGCACTTGTCACCGGAATACACTAGCTTATTTACTAAGTTCTCCGCAACGTTAATGCTGAGACTGTGAAGGTACGATTCTATTTAGTCTGCAGATGTCAGGAATTATTGAAAATAAACTTGTTACTTATTCTAACCCATAATAATATGTGAAGGTATGAAACTGAGTTCTTGGTTGATGGGGAGTGGCAGCTATCACCAGAATTTCCAACAGTTGGTGAAGGATTAACCAAGAATAACTTGCTAATTGTGAAGTAGCTCCAGGCTGGACTTCCAGTTGTATGTATTCAGTGTACAGAGCAAACCTGTATCCCAAGTATGAGCTTCTTCCACTTAATTATAGTAAATGTAAAATACATTTGAAAGTTGGTCTAATTATAATTTAGGACCTTCGCAGAAGAAGAAAAAAAAAAGAAAAAGTCTTAATTGTGGGCTTTGCGAGGTCAGAGGAGGTAAGCTCGATAGATGGGGAGTTATAGTAAATGTAAAATACAATAACTGTAATGTTGTAATTCATGGAAAGTATTTTCTATTAAATTATTCATTAACATTCTAAAGAAGTTATGAATGTAACTCGTAATTTAAGAATTTAATATGTTATATTTTTAAGGAATAATTAAATATAACGAAAAGAATGATAGTCTTAACCCTGGGCTGGGCGTGCTTCTTTCTGACACGCAATCCGAATTGTATCATTCAGCACGTCAGTTGCGGTATCACCTGAATTGAATTTCATATATAGGTGTCCTTTTCCTGTACTTAAAAGGAATGCAAACTTTAATTTAAGAATATATGCTAACATTTCCACCTGTTTCTGACGACAACCCAAAATTCCAAACAAATTACAACCATCTACTTGGACAAAGCAAAGCATGAACGGCACCAATAGCTGCTTTTCAACGCAGCATAAACTTTTTTTTTTAAAATCATAACTAATAATACGATTAATAACTACCTTTTATAAGATAGAAAATGTAACCCTAAGTCCTAACTGCCCTACAAGGGGCCGCTAAATGCCTGAATCACAGCACGTAGCCCAACAACTCTTAAAAATTAGAAATAAATCACAAATAAAATATTAATAATCCATCACAACTACCGTCTCTCTTTCCCTCTGGTTAACATATAATATATATACATATAAGAACTTCTTCTCCGTACAAGTACAAACCCTGGTTAGTTCCCTTTCTCTTTCTCATCTTCATTAACACACCCACAAGTTCTTTGAATGGTGGAAAATACTTCTTGTGCTTTCATGAACTTTCTCTCTTCCAGTCCTTCTAAGAGGGCAACCGCGGATGTACAACACGTGTTGTCCCCTCCCTCCTTTGGCTGCTGCAAACAAGCCTGGTACTTTCGCTGCCTTGGCCTTGACCCTTAAACACTTGTTTCTCTCTTCTCTCTAAACCTCCCTTTCTTCTCTCCTTACACTTCTCTTGTTCTCTTTGATCCACTCTCGTAAAAAATGAATGAGAAAATGATATCGCATATGCACAAGAAGAAGCCTGTAGCTGATAATAATACTGCGAAGAAGAAAAGTAGATTCTTGATTACTGTCAATGTTCTTGGTAGTGCAGGGCCTATAAGATTTCTAGTCAGTGAAGACGACGTCGTTGCCTCTGTCATCGATACTGCTTTGAAGACTTTTTCCCGTGAAGGGCGCCTTCCGGTTCTGGGCTTCGATGCCCATAATTTCCTTCTCTACAGTGCAAATGAAGGATCAGATGGTATCCCCTTCTCTACTCATTTTCTAATTCTTTTAATTTTCTGAGTTTCTTTCTTGGTTTCACTCTTTGATAAGAACAATAAGCTGGCAGTATTCACATGTAACCATTGCTGATTATTGATTGTTTTAAGTTAGTTTTATCATTCAATTGTCCTTTGACAATTTTATTTTATTTCTATAATTCTGCCGTGACAACTGCCAACTATAAGAAATTTCTTATTTTATTTGGTTGGATTTTGGATTTGGTAGCTTTGAATCCATCGGAAAGAATAGGATCATGCGGGGTAAGAAACTTTTTGCTATGCAAGAAACAAAAACAGCCACAGATGACAGAAGGCAGGGCAAAGATTATAGCTCAAAAGGGAAGTGGCTGGAAAGCATGGCTCAACAAATCTTTCAGTTTCAAAATATTACCTAACTGATGAGAATGAGAAGATATTCTATTTCTCTGACTTTCAGGGGAAAAAAATCAATCTCTTCTAGGGTTTTAACTTAAAAGGTTAGTCGGGGCATCGATTTCATTTACAGTCATATATATATATATATATATATATATATATTAAGGCATTTTCACAGTTACTTTTTTTGTGTGTTGTATCAAAAGAGCAATGTTTTTGCTCTCTTATTATGTCAAATAATATTATGCTTTTGTACTTTGTAAATGGCGTGGCAATGGCATATCTTTCATAAAGCACACTCTAGCTTTTCTCTTGATTTTGTTTATTTGAAATTTTGGTTTTATTTATATCTATAATCTATGGGAATAGTGACAAACTATTTTAGCATAAATAGCGAAGAGGAGGACGATGATTTCCTTGGAAATGGGCGGTTCATATATATCGAAAGGGGAATAATTATATTACTTTTTAAAGTAAGTGCGTCATTAACACTAAATATATAAGATTATTACTCAAAATAGTTATTAGTTGCTTAAATATATAACCTTCTTTTTAATTCATGTA
>JAXCLQ010050914.1:0-14647 GCA_035584115.1 Cedrela odorata | reverse complement strand
TATTTAGCATGTGCATTGTCTATCTATCAAAACTAACATAAATGCATGTGAATAATGTGAGCATTTTTATTTATTTAGAATAAAAAGTTAATGATTTGTTAAATTTTAATATAAGTCTTAACATATTGGTCTTATGATTGGATTTTAAGATAACATAGATCTAATAGACCAACACAACCGAAGGTCCATATTAATGAATCATGTTAATAAGCTTCAACATGATTCAATTTTAAGATACGGGAAACCAAAATTCGAAAACAAAAGTGGAAGGATCCAAAATTGAAATTAACGAGAGTTTAAATATACTAAAAAAATATAAACTATTATTAAATAAGAGGCTAAAGTCTTAACATTGTCTATATTTCATAAAATTCAAAATGTAATTAGCCAAAATGAAAAGGGATTAAAGCATAATATAAAACACACAGGTAGCATCCGGACTTTATCTAAGTTAAAAATGAAATGGAATTGGAGAATAATAAGTAGCGGGGCGGGGCACTGGCAAGAACAGATCAGAACAGAACAGAGCAGGTGGTCAGTTGTCAGACAAAACAAAACACAGAGAGTGTATTATAGGCAAGAGCATGTGGTAAATTAATTAATTTGGCTCCGCAAGCGCTTTGGTTTGGCTTTTGCCGCGACATCAAGAATCATGAATGTAGGTCAAAAACTCCCCAAAGCCCGCTCTCAATTTTCGCATAAAATTTTTTGAAACCCCGCTATCTTTTCTCTCACCCCGCCCTAACTCTCTCTCTCTCTATTTTTTTCACCAATTTCAATCTCTCTCTCTCTATCTCTCTTCGTGCGATCTCTAGGGTTCTTTCTGTTTGTTCGTTTGATAGTTAGTTAAAACCCTAAAGTTAGGGTCTTACTCAGATTTGAATTTTCCATGGCGACCGAAACCCTAGAAGAGAAGAAACAGGAAGGGGAGCCTGTTGAGGAAGTGGAAAACAAGGTGGAGGGTAAAGAAGAGGAGAAGAAACAGGAGGAGGAGCCAGAAGAGGATAAGGAACAAGAAAAGGAGAAGAAAGAGGAGGAAAGTCTGGAACTTGATGGGAAAAATGAGATTCCTAAGGAAACTGAGGAGGCAGAGGAGAAAAAAGAGGAGGTGAAAGACAAGGAGGTGTTAGGAACGAAGAAGGGGAAGAGGTCACGAATAATTAGAGTGAAGAAAGCGAGAGGGGGACCGGAAGAGTCCAAGAAACCGAGTCTGGAATCGGCTGAGTCTAATAAAGAGAAAGAGCCTGTGACTCCGAGTAGCGAGAGGCCCACCCGGGAGCGGAAAGTTGTGGAGAGGTACTCTGCGCCTTCTACTGGAAGGTCAGCGACCAAGCCAGTGTCCATTGAGAAGGTATGGTGGTCAAAGATTTGATTTTTATGGTTAATTTTGTTATTTCTTTTTGGGGTTTTCTATTTCATTGGATTTTGTGGATTTTGCAGGGTCGTGGCACACAGCTTAAGGATATCCCGAATGGTATGGTTTAATTACTCACGTTGTTTTAACACGTTTTTTCAAGCAGAAGAGAAATACTTCCAAGCACTGTATTGTGAGATTTTACTATGTCTTGTTGATAAATGATTGGCATTGTATTAGTAGTTAAAGTGATGTCTTGGAATTGCTCTTAGTTGTGGGTGTTCTGCAAAACAGTGGATTTTGTTACTACAAATGATGAAGTTGTACCGGTGCTAATTCTTTATTCTGATTTTGGAAAGGAAAAGCAGTGATTGGAGGATAGAATTGATAATTGAAGACTGCAAGCAACATTATTGCTACATAAAACTTGTTTGGGATGGCTATTCACTGTGAATGCATAATTCAACTGGGGGATGCCATTTATTATGACTGAATGTTAAAAGCTTGCACTGGAATGTGTTTATATTGTTTTGAAACTTCATCGTGAGTCTGATACTCAATCATAGTTGATCTCTTGTTACTCTCATGTTCTTTTTTTGCTCTCTTGTTTTGTACTTCTTAGTTGTAGGATAATGACTGTTTATACCAGGGGTAATCATTTCAATTTTGATGCATACTTTAAATTGATGGTAGTGGTAAATAATGTTGTTTATTGAGTGTAATTCTTGTTTCAAATATGTTAATTGTCCCATTTAGCATTTGAAACACACGAGTCTTTGGAAATAGTTATTGTTTGGGCATCAAATGGTACATGTGTAACAGAAGGCTGCAATGAGTTGAAAAACATATAAAGATGCTCCATTTTGGGAGTTTCTTCCCCATGTTGAATATGCCTGTTCCACCAATCACTATACTTCTTCACCTTGCCATACTCAGATTCTTGTATATTATTCTGTAAGCAGATTTTTTGAATGGTGACCGTGAAATAAAAAATGAATCTCTGATGGCATTATCTGAATTTTTAATGTATTCACTTCTATTATAATATATAATTACTTTTTCACAGAATAATGAAAGTGTATGTCACAGTGCCTTCTTTAATCTTTTATAAATGTTTATAGGGCTTTATAGTTTATGGATCTTGGTTATATTTTAGAAGAGAAAGTTAATTTCTGATTCATTTTCCTTGAAGATAATTTTATGGGTTATATTTAACTCTCATTGTACTTTGTAATTACAGCAGAATGGCCTGTTTATTGTCTGATATTGTAAAACTGTTTCAGTGGCTTTCAAGTTGTCCAGGAGAAAACCAGATGACAACCTGCAGATGCTTCACACTATACTTTTTGGAAAGAAAGCAAAGGTGACCAAGTTTCAGTTTTGGTTCTTGTTTTGAGTTTTTTTTTTTAAATCCTTAAAAACTCTTTCTATGTACTGTATGTTTGTTTGGCATTATCAAATTATAAGTTTGTGGTTCTTGTTTTGCAGGCACATACTTTAAAGAAGAACATAGGGCAGTTTTCAGGTTATGTTTGGTCTGATAATGAGGTAATACTTGCTATGTATTGAAGTTTTATCCCTTATAAGTAAATGAAGTTTGTTTTTATAATTTTCTTGTGTATAAATACATTTTCCTGTAACAATTACATTCATAGTGAAAATAAGTTTTCATTTTCTTATCACAAAAAAGGAAAGTATTTCATCCATGATATATTAATTTTAGGTAGAATCATGCTTAAATGGTGATTGTGTGGATTGTGAAGCCCAGTTACTGTAAGTTAGTTTCTGTCCTTTCTGCAGCAAAAACAGAGGGCAAAAGTAAAGGAGAAGCTTGACAAATGTGTTAAAGAAAAACTGGTGGATTTCTGTGATGTGCTAAATATTCCGATAAACAAGGCTGTTATCAAAAAGGTCAGATTATAACTAGATTCTTCTACCTTTTATGTGATTTATTGTTCTAATTGGGCTGGTTCATGGTTTCAGGAAGAGCTCTCTGTAAAGTTATTGGAATTCTTGGAATGCCCACATGCTACAAGTGACATTTTGCTTGCTGATAAGGAGCAGGTTCTATTGTATTTCCATTTTTCTGCATGTTGTAGGGCCTTGGGTTGATGTTTAGTTGCCAAGTTTGGTATTGGTGAAATTTGTGATTCGTTTTCATTTCAGAAAGGCAAAAAGCGTAAGGTCACACCTAGCAAAATGGTTAGTCAGAGTGAAGCATCTGATGGACAAACCAAGGTTTGTTTTCTTTGTATTAGTCTGGCATGAAAACTTTTTGAGTCATGTTTAATTTTTTCCCTATTTTAATGGATACAATTTCTGGTTATGGGTATGCACCTACATGCGTTCAATTGAATTGGTTTAAGTTTTTTAAAAAATACTACTGAAAGCCGCTGAGTTGTGTTTATGAAGACAATTTAACTGATTACGTATCGTCTAATTGCTCAAAGGTGTTGGCTGTCGAGTATTTGCACTTGATTTGTGCTTTAGTTCATCTTCGGAATCTTGTGCCCATGATGATAATTTAAATTTTCATATATAATCTAATATCTCATTGGTGACTTATCCTATTTAAATCTGATAAGTGCAAACATTTCATCAAATAAAAAAAAACAGCTTGCTTTATGTATTATCTGATTTCTCATTTTATGTAAAGCTTGATTAAATTATTAATTTTCTGTAATGGCTGTGCATCTGAAACGTCAGATAAATGATTTTTCTAACAGTTTAGGGGTTTTATACTTTTGAAGTATACGTGATGGTTTGCTTACCATCCATATGTAAAGCAATGTTCCTGTCATTAAATTTATAGGCAAAAGAATTTGAGTAGATTTTCACTTGCTAAATTGCTTTTGTAATTTTGTACCATTGGCAACCCTAATTGATGGCAGTTATTAGGTTGCTCTTGCTTATTTACTTTCCTGATACCATTGTACTTCTTGGGAACTGTTTATTGGTTAGAATATTGTAGACCTTGATATACTGCAGGAAAAAAGGGGAGCCTGTTTTTGTTAGGTTATGAAGCTGAAATATTGTACTTAAGATGAAATATTTTAGCTGTCTCTTTATTGATCTCATTGTGTTTGCAATTTCATTGGGACCAAACAATGTGTTAATCTGTTCTTATTCCTCTAGTAATAGGTTTGCCATATGTTTAAGAATAGTTCTTTTCTGCGTGCCTTCTTTGTTTCCTCTATTCATTTGGTGGGTGGCCTGACAGCCACGTTTATCACAATTTAATAGTTCTTTGCACAGTTTATCTCAATTCAATCGTTTTAGCATGTTTCTTGTTTCTTCCACGTATCTCTGTCTACATCCATAAATTTTGCTGGGTTCATTTGTTAGTTTATCTAGTTGTTGCAACCATGTATTTGAGTTCCAGCTCTGCTGTATTGATATTACACACAAAAAATACATGTTAGTGTCCACCGAAAATTATGTAGAGGAATCATTTTCCATATCTCCATACATTTGGATATATGGCTTGTGCTGCTCTCATATTATTATTTTTTGGTTCCTCTTAGTGCCAGACAAACATATTGTTCTTTGCTAGTGAAGTATTGCTATCATTGTTACTTCATTTGTTTAGATATGATATCTTTTTGCTCAAGGGAATTTCAAGTTATTTTCTCAGTCTTGGATCTCCTATTTAATTACATCAATTGCTTGCACTACTATTGAATAGTTAAGATATTTGTGGAGCTTCCCTATTTTTATTCTAATCATTGGTCCACCACATGTTTATTGTGCTGTAATTTATTCTTATTTTCATTGGGTTGTTTCATTTGCATCCTTAAATTTTGGGATAATGTCATTTTAATGGGTTTTAAATTTGGACATAATATATAGGTCTTCAACAAATTGCTTATGAGTTATGCAGTGTCAACTGAACCATGAGAATCATTAGAAATTGCTTGATTATGATACTAACCAATTTAAAAAAGAAAAAAAAAGTTTTTACTCACAAGTTGAGGATGCCAAGACATTATAATTTTACAGTAATTGTTAGGTTGATGTGGGTGATGAACCTTTGATCTATTTTATTCCTTTAATGATCTTCTATTTTTTTGTTTTTTATTCAACTAGTGCCAGGTGATTGTTTTGTGATTTGAAAGGTTAAGTGAATGATGGTAGAGTCTTTCCTTGCATTAAAAGGGGCACAAATCTGGTATGGTAGGAAAACAATTTTTTTTTTCCTAGTGTGGGATGTTTCTGCTAGTTGTGGATTTGTTATATGTTGACTCAAGCTTGTTATATATTGTTAAACTGATTGATAAGTCCAAAAATTAAATATTTTGCATATACTGCAATGTACTATGCTTATTCAGGTAGACTGAAACATTTGTCAACCTGATGCTGGATGATAATATTTATTTTCTTTGTTATTGAGAAGTTATGAATGTTGTTTTTGAATTAATATAAGGTAAATTCTGATTTCTCCATGATGTTGGAGTTTATATATTGTTCTAGCTAAATGAATAATGTTTATAACTGCATATAAATTATGCATAATGGTAATTTTGGAAAGATGCCTAATAGACAGTTTTTGTGACCAATTTTTTGAAATCTTGTGTGAGTTTGATTGCTCTCTCACATAACAGACCATTATAGATGCTTATATACACAGAGATATTTGCCTAATGGATTATATCCGATGTGCATTTACTTGCTGACATGAATCATCTTTAGAAAAGCCATTTTATGTGTGTATTCTAACTTTTAGAATAGTTGCTAAATTTTGCTGATTAACTAGTATAACATTTCGTGATTCTCATAGATCTTTCTTTCTTTTTTAAACTGGGAACATGTTGTAGAGGGCTGTAGTATACATGATTAAAATCTTAGTGAGTGAAGGCTAAACTTGTTTGTCTGCCTCTTCCTAGTTATTCGATTGTCATCTTGCATGTACAATTATGCATATTTTTTGCATGACCTTTTATTATAATAGCTATTATTATTATTATTATTTGGCATTTGGTTTAATTGTTTTTCTTTTTCTGCCTAGAAACGAAAGCAAACACCACTACTTGGGGAAAAACGAAAGCAGTCATCTAGATCTGAGGTAGAAGAAGAAGAAGAAAATGACGATAAAATGGAGTCACCTGACACTAACGATGATTCTGATGAAGACAATGACAATGGTACAGCACCAAAGGAAGAGAGTGATCACGAGGATAGTGAATCAGAGGAAGAGGAAGATGAACCAAAGGGAAAGAAGCCAAGTCAAAAGAGTTCATCAAAGAAGATTGCTATGGATAGTTCAAGGGCTAAAGGCAAGGACAAATCTACTCCTGGCAAAAAGGGTACCTCAACAAAACCTGTGAAAACTCCTGTGAAATCCACCAAAAAATCTTCTAGTTCAACTTCAAAGAAGGGTGCCACTGATGCTGATGGAAGTTCTGGTTCACTCTCTAAACCAAAGGGATCCACATCTAAAAAACATAAGGTGGAAAAGGAAAATGCAAAGGAAACAACTGTTTCCATCAAGGAAAAGGGCAGTGGCAAGAAACAGTCAAGCAAGTCACCGGTGAAGGCTTTGACCAAGGATCAAGGTGCATTGCTATCTGTTTGTTCTCTGTTGATCTTGACTCCTAAATTTTGGGATTTGATTTTGAATTTTTATGGAAATGTCTGTCTTGCAATTTGGATTATGCTTCTTCATGTTGGTTATCTAAGGAAAGACGTGTACATACATCACTTAGATGAGATGTCAATTACTGAAGTTAAATAGTGTTTTGGTGCTAAGAAACTTACTTATAGTTAAGGAAAACATATAGATCTATAAGTTCGTTATTATAAAGTACAATATCTCCCTTTGACTTAAATTAGTTATGATGTTAAATCAGTGAACAAATAAGAAATGATCAGATAATTAGGTTCTGTTAGTATGTTTCTTGGACTTCCATTTACAAATGATATTGGTGTCCTACAGGGTTTAATTATTGTATTTTAAAAAATTCCAATAATTGGTCACTTATCTGTTTCAATTTGTTGTTGGAATGACAGGTAAAGGAAAAACTGGCAAGAAGGCTAAAGCAGAACCTACCAGAGAAGAGATGCATGCTGTAGTTGTAGATATTTTAAAGGAAGTTGACTTTAATACTGTAAGTAGTGCCTGTTTCCTAGTGTTGCTTAGTTCCATGGATTATAGTTCCCAAGTTATATTCGCTTAAAATGTCTATAATTGTTCTAATGCAGGCAACGTTATCAGATATTCTTCGTCAGCTTGGTATTGCTTTTTATTTATTTATTGCACAATAAATTATGACGTTTTCAGTTTGAGCAAGCTAATTTTATGAATGTGGTTATATTAGGTACCCACTTTGGTTTAGATCTAATGCATAGAAAAGCAGAGGTGAAGGATATTATTACAGATGTCATAAATAACATGACGGATGAGGAAGATGAAGGGGAGGAGGATGAGGAGAATGCTGAGGCTGGTGGTGATGCCGATGGAGATGGGGATGTTGATGCTTAATCCATTGAGCATGTTGGTAAACTATTTAGGATGTTGAACATGGGAGGTATGTGGTGTACTCTGTAGATATCTCCCCGTAGAGGTTTCAACAGTTCCTGAGAATGATAAATTGGTGTTGGTGTCTGGATCTCATGGCCATTTCCAGATGACATATTCAACTCCATTTGTTTGCACCATATGCATTAGTAACTCTTAATTTACTGCTGACCTGGTCTTTCTTAGGATTTTTACCCCTAGCGTACTCCCTTGTTTTCCATTAAATTATCTTTCAATTGTATCTGTAGCTAGCTTCACTTAATATTTCTGTAGTGAATGGTTTCTTCATTTTAGTTGAACTGCAATTGTGTAATGTGTATTAGCAGAAATGGTGCTTCTAAAAGCTGCTGGTTTGCTTACCCTTCCAATTCATTATAGGATTTGGAAATTTTGCAGCATTTATTTTAGTATATTTGAAATTCAGCCGTGGTGCGATGCTAATTGATGGTCAATTATTATGTGTTAAGGAACAGTATTGCATAAATAAATTTAAATTTTATATGCAGTGAGATATTTTAAGAATATTCTTTCTGGGCTTATTCTGTGGAGAAATTAGTTGGGTTACTGTGTCTAGCTAGGACAGAATGGTATATGGTTCTTGGATACTTGCCGTATTACATGATTTGTTTATGTTTGACATGGGCTGTTTAGGTGGAAACTGAGCTGAATGATCAATGAATCGGCTGAATCTTGAGTTGTGTTAGGTGTCTGGCTTAAGCCAGAAATTTTTCTGAGATGGTGTTATGCAACTTTTTTGCTGCAGTAGAAGATATTCGGTCACTTCTTTTTATTATCATCACACTATTGTTTTTCTGCTTTTGCAGATAACTAAAATATAGTAATCAGTGGTACTGGTATGTAGCTATAATAAGAGTATTTCCCATTTGTCTTTATTTCTTCTGAAGTGTTTCTGCTGCATCCTGCAGATTATTGACTGGTTCAGTATTGTCATATTGGTTGGCATTTACGATCCTATGTGAAGTAATTTCGTAAGAACATCTGTGCAGTTTCAATTAAAAGACTTGTGCACCAGTGTGTTTTATTACTCTAGCTATCTTCCTGATATAGTACGGATCCTCTATTTGGCACAAGTAGTTTTGCCAATTTTTGCATAAACAAGGTTCTTCATGCATGCTATGGTCTGTATGGATGCTTGATAGTCAAGGTTTTTGATACTCAATTGCTTTGCATCAAGATGATCCCATCTAATTGGGATTTTAAGATTTGCTCTAATTTGTTAAACCCTGTATTAAGTTAAGTTTGATGGTAAAGTTTCAATCATTTCTAATTCTTGCATTCAAAGTTTCAGAATCAACTGGTAATCTGCAGAGATATAATATCACCTTTTTTATATGGTTGTTGGTTTTATTTCATAGGAGCATCTGTTGAAAACAATCTAAACCATTGGATCATTCTTCATCAAGAAATTTTAGATAAGCAAGGATTTTAATATCGTAAAATTGTTTTTCACTTAATGGGTCCGTGACATCTCTGAGATTCTACTTTTCATCGTTATTCATTGTCAATTGCAGTACTTCAAGCCGGCATATAATTTTATGTGTGAAAATTGATAGACAAATCTATTTTTAAAGGTGAATATAAGTAGATCAAGTAACCCAATTTTGGACGATAATCCCACCAACTAATTGCTGAACCTCTCCTTTCTCCCTCGCCAGACTAATTGGCTGGTAATCATTTTTTGGTTCTGCGGCAAGTTGCCCACCACAACACATGATCTTGGCACACAATCTGCAGAAACAACAATGTCCCAATATCCTAATGAAGACTCGAGAGAAAATTTTCCCTCTTGCTTGTCTTAATAAGGTTTCAGTATAACATCTGTATGCATTAATCAGCTTCTGTCTCCATCATTGTGGCACATTTTTTCAATCATAAGAAATAAATTTCCAAGTTTGTCCATCTTCCATCTATAAGTTCAATTCTATTCCCAAAGGAGACTACACATCTCAGATATTGGAGACATAACAAAGCCTGATTCTGCCACTCTTGGTAAGCTGGTTTATGAAATTCCTAGTGCTCAGCACATACTTCAAACACCTCCCATGGTGGTTCAGGTTTGATGTTTTCCTTTACCTCATTAACCTTTGCAAATATATACATTAAATGTGAAAATATTATATTTTGAAGAGTTTTTACTGCCAGAAAATGATAAAAATGGTCGATTATTCTAAGTTTTGGCTTGGTTTTTGGAGTTCTGATTTAACATGTTTATCAAAATTACTAGTTTTCATTCTTATCCTGGAGAATAAAAATTCTAACATTGTCTTCCAGGTGACTAAGTTCAATTGCGGAGCATTTTATATCGGGCTAAGCATGAGCCACTGTATGCTTGATGGGATTGGCGCAATGGAATTTATGAACTCGTGGGGTGAAACTGCCAGAGGTTTTCCTCTTAACGGTCCCTCCAAATCTTGATAGAACCATTCTGAAAGCCCGAGACCCAACTAAAATTCAGTTTGAGCAAAATGAATTTGCTCAGATTGAAGATATATCGAATACCTGCAAGCTTTATGAAGAAGAGATGCTCTGTAGATACTTCAGTTTTGACCCAGAAAAGCTTGAACAACTCAAGAAAATAGACATGGAAGATAAAGCACTAAACGAGAGCATAACATTTGAAGTTCTCTCAGCATTTGTGCGGAGAGCTCGAAGTCAGGCATTAGGCATGAAACCCGATCAACAGACAAAGCTCCTCTTTGCTATTGATGGAAGGTCAAGATTTACGCCACCATTACCGGAAGGGTTCTTCGGAAATGGAATTGTGTTGACCAATTCATTGTGTAAAGCAGGTGAACTATTGGAGAATTCTCTATCATTTGCAGTGGGGCAAGTGCAGAATGCTGTTTCCATGCCTACAGACAGTTACATGAGATCAGCTATAGACTATTTGTAAAAAAAAAAAAAGAGCTAGGCCTTCTTTGGCTGCAACTCTTGTAATCACAGCTTGGTATAGACTTTCTTTTCACAACATAAATTTCTTATGGGGAGAGCCAATTTTCTCAGGGCCTGTGAGTTTGCCAGAGAAGGAAGAAATTCTTTTCCTATCCAGGAAAAGCATAAATGTGCTGTTGGGTTTACCAGCTTCTGCTATGAAGATCTTCCAGGAACTCATGAAGATATAGATCAAAATATCCATTCATTGCTACTACATATCGGTGAGAATAAATTATGCTGCTGCTTCAAACATGAATGCAAGCAACAGAAGTGAAAACTTATGTCTCCTGCTTATTCTATAAAACTCAGTAACCTGAAGTCTTCTGGATTCCATGTCAGGTTTGTATTGTGTGATAAATTTAATGAAGAATTGTTCCAATGCCGCCTCATATATTTTATTTTCTCTCCCCCCAAACAATTCCCAACAGATCTCTGAATTTTTCTTATTTATCAAGACACCAAAACAGCATAAAATCTTCATCTTTTCACTTAAGTATGAAAAAGGACTAATTCAACCAAAAGATAATTGGAAAAAGAGAGCAGCTCCAGTTCAATCGATTCATTTTGACAATTATGATAAAACTTGTTGAAAAGGGAAGGGGCAGACCACCATTAATTAATTAATTCATTAACTCATATTACATCAATACAGAAAAATATAAGAACCCCACCAATTATGTGATGTTATTTTGTAATTAATCCTCTCATGCATAAGATATTGAGACATGATTATCACTTTTCAAAATCTTTTCCTGCTGTGGTATAATATTTTAAGAATAATTCCTATAAAAATACTATTTAAAAAATAATCAGACTTAACAAGGACTGTCACTGATTTTAGAATAGCAGCACGTTATTGACTTGCACTTAAAATTCTAACAATTAGAATAAAAGGTGGAAGGAATTTCCATTTGTAATTTCTACTCATTGGGAAGAAACCTGCCCACATATTCCACACTGTGGGAGAGTAGGCTATCAAGTCCCGAACCTTGCCACCAGGAGGTGAGAGTCACTCGGACTAGGGGTGGTTTCTCATTTTTTTTCTCTTCAATATAACGTGTTAGTCTAAATTGTTTATGGAGAATCTATATCAATCAACATTATTATAATATAACACACACACACACGCACACACACACACACATTCTTAAATTGAGTCATTTATACTTTCATTGTTGAAAATATTCTATCACAAAAAATAATATTAGTGTTACATAACTTACAAAATTACACTAAAATTAAGTAATTTCTATCCTCCTTATCTTAGGATTAGAGTTATTGTTTATACCTCAAACCGTGTGTTATAATATATGTACACATACATATATATATTTTAATAAAATTTGATTTACATAAAATTTTAAGTGCATTTATATTTTACAAGCCCTTATTTATAAATTATGTGGTTTACGTATTATGTATGAAATGTTGATAAAAAGTTATATAAATCACAAATTCTTTATAAATAAAAAATTATTTGTAGTCATTAATGATATGGACATTTCATAATATAAGGCTATAATTTTTTTATTTTTATTTTCATAAGTTAATAATTTATCTTAATAATTAAAGTAGAAACTTTAAATAAAAAAGTTAGTGTGTATTTATAATACATAAGTTGACCATTGTAAATTAAGATTTAATTAAATAAATATCATTAATCTTAACTAATAAAAATTTTAATAAGCTTGATTGATCTTAATCCTTAGTAAAAAATAAACTTGCATTCATGAACTATTTCAATTTAGTTATTACAAAATAAGATTAATTATGACAAGACCATTATAAGACCCTCTCCAACTCCTCCTTATTATTCGAGGTGAATTTTGCTAAATATTCGTGCGGCCCTACTTTCATATACTTTTCCATAATTCTTACTTAATAAAATTTTATAAAAAAAACATAAACAGTTTTAGGTCTCTATTATTATCGCACATCGATGTTACATGTCTCACTAAAACATGTATACATCGTCTACATTACACACACACACACATATTTGTTTAATATATACATATAAACATAATATGCTAAAAATGAAGACCTATGCAATATACGTGTAAAGATTCTAATCTCACGTGTCAAAATTGTACACTGTATGAATCATAGTCGACCTAGAAGAAAAGAAAAAAAGAAAAAATAATGAGTTTATAAATATAATTTATAAAAAAGTATATTTTCATAAATAATTATAAAATTTCTTAAACCATGCTTGAGTCAAGTATCAATCACTTGTTGAAAATATTTCACAATACAATTAATTTAAAATCACACCAAACTAGTATTCATAGGAACATATCATGCTTGGCAAAATAATCACATAAACACTCTCGCCCAAGTGAGAAAGTTATAATAATACCCTATGTCCTCATATCATCGTATGGGTAGAACATAAACCATAATTATTTTTAAACATACCCCAACGTCCTGATCTCTTTGCCTAGGTAGAAAGTAAACCAATATTTCAACACATTATAATCACTTAATACAACCACTAAATATCACACATAGAATAAACATCACTTTATGCAAAATACTATTTCACAAATAATTTACATATCAAACATATGATATGAATGTCTAAAAATATCATTTCTTTTAAAATTACTCATGAACGTGAACAAATGTGATTACATAAAATTTAATTATAATGTAATTTACTGTACTAAAAATATATAATAGTTCAAAAATTTTCACTCATAGTTCATTGATCAATCTTAAAATATTTTAGGAATTTTTGGATTTCCTACTGCTGCATGGACTCCTAAATACACATAATTAAAAAATAAACCATTAAAATTAATTCAAAATCATATATGTATTGTAAATATGAGAACATAATTATTATAATTTTATAAATATATTACTCACTAAATATATGGATATAAATGCAACTACCCAACTTTATTTCATGTAATTTCATTTTTTACTGTTTTAATAATTTTACCTATTTCTATTTTTTTCTTTTTTTTTTTCTTCATTTTCTTTATCCCTCGGCTCTTTTTTCTACTTCTTTGCTCTCAAATTTAATTTCAATTTCCAATTAAAATTAAAGCAAGCATGTATAATATATATATACACTGACAGTTGGCCGATTAAAATTGGAATATAAGCAGCTTATCAGTTGCATGCTTTATCTTCAGTTGTCACGTATTAAATATTAAATAGTCAAAATCTCAATAATTTGAACATTTAATTTTATAAATTATAAGAACATATACTACAGACAATGAGAAACAATGACCATGGGTTGAAGTCCATTAGACAATGAGAAACAATGACAATGAGTGGCTATCTATGCTAAGATAGATATTATGACTAATTTCACTTTAATTCTCAATGTTTTAAGAAATATCACTTTAGCAGCATGTTTGATGTAGTAAATAAAAATATCCTTAACATTACCACTAATCTTCACTTTAGTCTAAAATATTTCAGTTAATATCACTTTCATCCTTTAACTTAACATTTATTACATTTTTACTGTTAGTTTGAGTGAAGATGGGTTACAGGTACGATTTTTCCCATCAAAAAATTTTATGGGATAAAATAACTCATTATCCATAATTTTTAGTAAAATTAAAAAAAAAATTACATCTTATGGACATCATTACCATACAGTTTAAAATTGTTGAATCTGGTAAACACCGTCGTGAGACTAATAGGTACATGTAGAGACACCTAAACTTTGAAATCAGAACGTGTTTCTAACAATTGAACACAAATTGCTTTCTTTCTCTCTCTAGAAAGTACAAGCATATAACTTTTGTTTTTTTGAATGATTTATGTACTGCCACTACTAATCTATATATAGACTTCATGGT
>JAXCLQ010050883.1:0-18900 GCA_035584115.1 Cedrela odorata | reverse complement strand
ATATATATATACACATGCGTATGCATTTTCAAATCATGATATTGAGATTTATCTTTCAACTTATACATAAAATATATATATATATATATTCATTTAAATCAAACAATCATTAAACAAGTTAAGGGTCTGCATACAGTTTAAAATAATCAACCGAGCTAGCCATACTTTCTCGACCGCTACCTTGGTCGAGGCAACGTCGAAAATCATTTTATTAAGGTAAAACATGTATTTATAAAGTACCATCTATCTCACTGATGTTAGTCCCGAGTAATCGTTTAATGATATGAGTGACTATCCTCGTAATTCGTCAAATCCAAAATAGTCTTATCAAGTTGTCAAGACTTTCCATAGGGTATCTATAAAATCACGCATCTGAGCCCGGCACACTGTGGGTTTGCCATGGACTACTTTCTTATGCTAGCCCCACTACAACCAATTCACCTATACGCTCTCTCATAGGTCCGTCCATAAGCCACCTCCTTGTATATACAATCAATAAACTAGCCCACTAGCCATACAACAATATTTGGCCTTATCGGCCTCAACACCAATATATATACATAAAAAAAAATCATTTCCAAAGCATTGATTATAAAACATATCAACTAGATCCGGCTTCCACGACCATTTCAACATGTATATTCCATAAACAATTAACAGCAAACCACCTAATTATTTTATCATAATATCCAAGTAAATCGTTTATAAACAAATGCATCAACATTCTATAACATGAAAATTGTTTGTATAACACACAAACATACATATAACTATATGCACTCAATAAGTATACATATTCATGTATGCATAAATTTATTCACAACAAAGGGAAGGTAATCACTCCCACTACTATTGCTTGCCTCCACTAGGTTCTTCTCTCGATTTCTCGGTGCTTAATACCACACATGTATAATATAAAAAATTTCACGATTCTAAATAATTAACATATATGCACTATATGCAATGCTCTTGGAAAATATGGCTTAATTCCTTTAGCTGACATATATCACATCACAAGGCTTAACTAACAAGGCTATTTTTCTGATTTTCAATAATGAGATCCCAAAGCAGTGACTATTTCTATTCTGCATTTTTGTCTAAAACGGATTTCCTCATTTCAAAACAATATCCAGCATGTATATAATCATCATATACTTTCAATTATTGTAAATTAACATAATTATACAATACTTATGCAATTTTAATGTAAATCTTGGGAGAACAGTAAACTCTAGGTTTTCAACATGCTCAAATTCTTAAAAATATAATTTCTAATGGGTTAATATGATTACCTTTAGCTTGCAGAAGTTCGTATAAACCTTAGATCTTTGATTAAATGAAAAAGTCCTAAGTTTCTCTTGAACCCTAATTCCTTCTTCACTATTTTTAGTTCGAAATCGGTACCAATTTATAAAAGAGAGCTTGGTTAATCACTTGGCAACATACATTCACAAGAATAATCCAAGGATTTTAAAGGAATCTATGAAGAAATCAAAGAGAGAGAGAAGTGTGCTTTAGAGAAGGAAAGGAGAAGGGACGAATGAAGAAAACACTAGACAGTCGAATCCCCTTCTTTGATATTTATAAAAGTGGTTGAAAAAACCAAATTGCCCATCAAATTTTACCTAGATTTGTATCATGTATTGATACCTTTAGACTGGGTATCAATACTTTTGAGTTGGGTATCGATATATTCATGAAAGTTCAATTCTAAAATTTTCTTCAATCCCGAGTATCGATACATTTGAAATGTATCGATATCTTTGATAAAGGTATCAATCTAGTTAGCCTTATAATTATTTTTCAACTCTCTGTCTTGCCATAGATCAATACCCTCAATGAAGGTATCGATCTCGTCCATCATGTAATTATTTTCGAACTCTGTTTTTAAATGTATCTATACTTTCTCCATAAATATCAATCTGGTCGGTTTGTAATTTCTTCTCAAGTCTCTGACTTACTAAATATCGATACATTTCATGAAGGTATCGACCTCTTCATCAAGTATCGACTTGCATTCCTTAAGTGTCAATACTTTGGTACATGTATCAATCTCCTTAGTCCCACGTATCGATACTTATTGCTCAAACTCAGATTTTCTCACAGAATTAAAGCTAGAACCACATATTTTATCCAACAAATTTATTTTTTTGCTAAGGCTCCGCTCTTTGCACCTCCACAAAAGTGTTGCTGCCTCTTAACCTTGCTAGCTAATTGGCTAGCGAAATCGCCGAGTGCATCAGTATAGGGCAATATACTGAAATCAAACTTATACAAAATTTCAAATCATAACATCTAATTCATTATATTCATATAATTAAACTTAATTTAAATTCACCTAAACCTCGATAATGTGTCAACTACTAATTAATAATGCATGTGTGAAAATGAATGTCATGAAAATTACTATTTTACCATTGTGCTTAAGGAATATGGTTTACATACTAAGATAAAGACAACATAACATCCAAGTAATTCTAAACTGCTTCACAAAACCTATCCAACATTTTTTTATGGTTCTTTTTTCTCGTCCTTTTAACACACACCTTAAGCAGTTTATTTTTGCATGTCTCTTTGTCAGCTCTTACTTCTCTTCCACTTTCTATAAACTAACCATATACATAGCTAAGCCAAAAGACCAAACCAGCTACCTCTTCTCTAGATTCTCCCTCCAAAAATGCGCAATAAGCCATTGTAACCACCGCCAATTATCGATTCAGCAACAAGGTTTGTATTAAAGCCCTTTTTCTATTATTAACTTAAATCCCTTTATTTAATTAAGTTAATGTGAATATGGTGTCAATTATTTGGTTTTGATTGTATTCAATAAAGATTAATTATTCTTTATATGAGTCCTTTCTTTATAGTATCTAATAAATCTTTAAGTTTGGAAACTAATCAAAAAAGAGAGTATAAAGAAACAAGTTTGTGATGATTCCTTTCATTAAATTTTAAAAGGTTTCTTCATATATATCATGTCTTTGCCAAACATAAAATTTATTAAACCTAATTTGTTAAACCTATATCATGTCTATGCCAAACATTAAATTTATCAATACCATTATGCAACCGACTTAAAATTGACCAAATTGTAGAACAATAGTGTTAACTTAACATTCTTATGTTTTTTATAATTTTAAAGGCAAAATTTCGTTAATTGGTTAACAAGCTTTTGTTTTTTAAGAATTTTGAAAGCAGAATTATGTTAACCGGTTAATAATAGTGTTAAATTAGTTAACATGCTTCTGTTTTTTAAAATTTTAAAGGCAGAATTGCGTTAACTAGTTAACAATAGTGTTAACCAGTTAACATGCTTCTGTTTTTTAAAATTTTAAAGGTAGAATTATGTTAACCAGTTAACAAGAGTGTTAACTGGTTAATAAGCTTATATTTTATTAGAATTTTGAAGGCATAATTGCTTTAACCAATAGTGTTAACTGGTTAATAAGCTTATATTTTATTAGAATTTTGAAGGCATAATTGCTTTAATCAATAGTGTTAACTAGTTAATATGCTTCTATTTTTTTTTTTTAGAATTTTAAAGGTATAATTGCGTTAACAAGAGTGTTAACTAGTCATCATAGTTTCATTTTTTCCTTAATCAATTAACAATCTTCATTTACTTAGTATTTTTATTTTAGTAAATAATTATAATCAATTTTTGGTTTATTGTTCATGATGGCGCCAAGAAAATGAGGTAAGAGAAGGAGAACTACAAATCAACTCCAATCAGCAAATGCTTAAGGTTAGTCAGCTAATGTTCACTCAGATACTCAAGGAAATGATGTACAATCAAATGCTCATGAAGGTTAGTCAGTTGATGTTCAATCAAATGCTCAAGGTTAGTCACCTAATAATAGGGTATAATCAATAAAGTTTATGGAAAAGAAGAATAGAGAAATGATTTGATAATATTTGTGATATTGTTTAACATTGATGTAGCTTCTATCCCCCCTAAAATAGTGCGAGGTCCAACATGGGGTATAATAGATAAACCAACAGGTAAGGGTAAGCCTATTCATGAAATTCAATTAGCTAAGTTATCTTTTGAAATTGGAGTCATTTCTCGACAATTCATTCTAGTGCTAATAAAATAGAGAGCTTTGATGGATGAAGACAAGTTCCATGTATTGGAAAGACTTAATGTAAGTTAAAAGTATTAATTATGATTTGTTTATATGTAGCTATGATACATGATAACCACTCTTTTATTTTCTTTATTAGACAAAGTTTTAGATGAAATTGGATGAAGATTATGTCAAGAACTCTATCATATCCACAAGTACTATAAAAGTTTTGAGAATGATAAAAGGGCACTCCAAAATAATCATCCTAAGTTCCAATTAATTCAAGAAAATTGGGAAAGCCTGTGTGATTTGTTCAAGGATTGTAATTATCAGGTATAATTTCTTGTTCATATATTAATTATTTTTTTAATTATACTTAGACCATGTAACTTGTTTTTAAGTTATATTTTTAATTATACTTACACCATGTGACTTGTTTATATTTATGAAGAGAAGGTGCGAAACCAATCAAAGAGTACGAAACCAAGGATCGAAGGCATTTGTTGCAAGTCGATATGCCATGGTAGATTTTTACATTTCCATATATTATTAAACTTGACATTTCTTTTTAAATGCTTTTAGACAATAATATTTATTGTATTTACAATTATGTAGTATAAAGATGACCAAGAACTTAATAGGATGGAATTTTTTAAGGCGACTCATTACTCAAAGAGTAAAGAATGGTCAACACCTAAGACTCAAACAGTTTGTGTAAGATTTTTTAAAATAACATTTAATCATAATTCTATAGTATAATTCTTTTAGTTAATAATAATTTTTATCTAATTTTTAGGAGAGAATGAAAGAGTTATTGTAAAATCCTGTTGAAGATGGAACGGAATCTAAAAGCATTGATATCATCATGGATAAAATGCTTGGTACTAGGTCTAGGTACAATAAAGGGCTTGGATATGGACCTAAACCTATTGAGAAAATCTTGAATACAAGTATTGTTGAGTTAAAAGAAACTCTTACATAAACACAAGATGAACTTCAACAATATAAGTTAAAGTATGATGTGATTAGAGATCAAATGGAAGCTATGACCCAAGTTTTATTAGCTACCAGAATCCAAGTGCCTATTCCTCAATTTTCAGATATAAATTTTATTATTTTATTATTTTTGGTTTTTAATATATTTTTATTCTACCTATTTTTATTTTGAAGAATAATTTTTGTATGATAATGATATTACAAGTTCTGCATCAAAGTGTTTGGAGTAAAATAGTACACATTATGAACCATATAAATTTGTTAATTTTTTTTTATTTGTTGGCAAAAGAATGTTGTATATCTAAGTTTATGATGACAACTAAGTTTATTTATCTCAGGTTCAAGTGAGATAGAATCTTCCTCAACAGAAACAATATCGACACAAAACTTGACATCATGAGAACTTATGTGGCAAGCTTGCTATAGTAATCTTTGATACTTATTATTTGAGGATTCTTAGTTTTTTATGTGATTGAGATATTTTATGATTGTTAAGTTTGTTAATCTATTACATTACTTTATGATTGTCAAGTTTGTTAATCTATTACATTACTTTATGATTATCAAGTATGTTAATCTATTATATTACTTTATGATTGTCAAGTTTGTTAATCTATTACATTATTTTATGATTGTTAAGTTTGTTAATCTATTACATTACTTTATGATTATCAAGTTTGTTAATCTATTATATTATTTTATGGTTGTCAAGTTTATAATCTATTACATTACTTTATGATTCTAAGTTATTGTCATGCAAGATTCCTTTTTTTTACTAGATTGTGATTATAATGTTGATTTACTTTATTTATACTATGTTCAAGTAATTTGTCACAATGTAATATTTTTTATATAGAATTTGCATCTAAAACATTATTTACATTGAATTTTTCAAAATAAAATTATTTTTTAATGCTCCATTTAATACATTTAAAAAATGTCACTAAAAATATTATGACAAATAAAAAATTTCTCACAAAAAAGTATATATATTTTTTGGACAATATAATTTTTGTCACATATGATGATACGATAGTCAATTAATATTAATATTATAACAATTAATTTATGACGTAATTTTTAATCAACTATATATGTCACAAAAATTTTTTTCCTGTGATAATCCTAATTTCGTCATTTTTAATTAAACAAAAAATACAATTAGTGACAAAAAAAAAATAAGTTTGCTTCTGACGAACTTCTTGATCGCAAATTAATATTTTTTGTGATGATCCTATTTTCGTCATTCGTAATCGAACAAAAAATATATTAAGTGACAAAAAAAAATTTTTGTATTGGACGAAATCCATCATCATCAATTATCATTTTTTATATGACGATCTTAATTTTGTCATTCTTAATTGAACAAAAAATATATTTAGTGACAAAATAATTTTTTGTTCCTAACAAAATTCACTATCACTAATTACCATTTTTTTTGGTGACCATCCTAATTTTGTCATAATTAATTAAATAAAAAAATACATTCAATAATGAAAAATATTTTTTATTCCTAACAAAATTCACCATCACTAATAAGTAATTTTTTTATAACAATCTTAATTTCGCCATTCTTAATTGAACAAAAAATACATTTAGTAAACAAAAATATTTTTTGTTTATGACAAAATTCACCATCACGAATTAGCATTTATTTTGTGACAATCATAATTTTATTATTCCATGACAAAACTCAATTTTTATTCCTGACAAATTTCACTGTCATCAATTAGTATTTAGACACTAATTATTATAATTTTTACAAATATTTAGTAACGTTTAATATTTTATTACAATAGGTAAAAGAATATATCGTAACCTATAGTGAGACGATCTTATTATCATCACATACTTATAAAAATTTATTTCATATATTGTGACATTTAATGTTATTTTATGACAAAAAAATTAGTATTTAGCAATGAAAATACAAGTCACAAATGAATATTAATAATGTGATATTTTAAATTTTATCGCCCAATAATTATAATTGCGTGACGAAAGGCTCAATCGTCACATTAACTATTTAGCAACGGTGAAAAGATGACGACAGATATGACAAAAAAAATCATAAAATATTAAGCATGACAAAAATTTGATATTTAGTGACATTAATGCATGCGCCACTAATAAAAGGTCTCAACAACATTGTATTTCAATAGATTGTTGCTTGTTCTCACATGACTCTTATAAAGTGACATTTATTTTCCCTTACTTTAGGCAGAAGAAGATGAAAGCATAATGCATATTTTAAAAAAATAAAATTAAAATTAAAAAAAAAGTTATATGAAAACATGCAATAACGACTATTTTTAAATTGGTCATGTAGTTTGTAAAAGTAATAAACAGATCAATAAATAGATATTTTCTCTAAATCAGATTTAGAAGAATAAATTTATATTTTGAAGATTTTAATAAACAATATTCTCAATAATAAAATTATTATATTTCACTTTATTAATAGTAAAAATAACATATTTTATAGATGGCCACAAAAAGTATCAAATCACTACTGGAAACATAATCACCACTACCTCCACCCTACAAAATGTTTACACATTTTTCATTTGAATAATAAAAAAATGACCAAATTCTGAGCTTACAAAAACTTAGCCTATAACAAAATCACACTCATTAACACCTAAATCATCAATCGGCCATTTACCCTAAGTCTCAGAGTAACTCAAACTCACCATTTCAAATTTTGAGCTACTCTAAGACAGAACACAAAGTACAGCAGCACAACTGCGTCGGTCACCGTCTCTATTGTTCCCGCCATTAATAGAACACAATTAGAACATTTGATCGGAGATTGCAGACCCAAGTGGCAAGAGTAAAATTTCTGAGAAGATAAGGAAGGGTTTAAGCAAGAGCTGGGACTAGAAAAAAAAAAGTTGTTAAATTTGGGTGACTGAGAAGAGATAGAGAATATGTCAATTTCGAAACGTCGTCTTAACTTGTTTCTATGTTTAGTTGTAGTTTAGTTGAGATGCGTCATGTGAAAAGCTTAAATACTAGAATATTCTAATCTTTTAATTAAATTCCTTCATATTTTAGAAAAACGAGAAGGGTTTTTCAATAAATGAGAAAATATGCCTGCAATTTAACAAAAATACAAAAATATCCTTCAATTAATTAAAAATTAAATATAACAATTTTACTATTAAATGGTTCTTTCCATTAATTTTTATAAAATATATATATTTACGTTTAATTTCTCCAAACCTCATAGCAAGTATGTAAAAATACTTATGTCATTATTTTATTTTTTTTGTCTCAAATTCATTTGTGACACAAAAGCACTATGTCACACCCTGGCTCTGGAGTCCACCTGTAACAATCGCCATAAACCCTCGTGATATACCTTATATATCCAAAATGTACCACGAGAGCTTGTAAAGCTATCAAATCAATACTTAGAACCTAAAAACAGTTTATAAATATGACCACCGATCCATGGGGGTATTACCAAAGAATTGATATTCGTGATCAATTCATCCACAACATGCTTGAATAATAAAATTTATCAATCTAAATAGTTCATATGGGTTGAACAAATTAATAAGATTATTACAAAATCATCAGAGTTCACAATTTCTTCTAAATTTCAAAACCAAATCCATATTCCTAGGAAAATACGAATATCCATAAATACATATTCAAAATATTACAAATTCAGAAAATACTACAATTTTAGAAGTTTTACAAATCTAGTGGACTCAAATAACATAAGTGAGTTAAGGGAGAAATAACCTATCAAGTGCGCCGAGTGCACTCTATTGCCACTATTAGTCCAATGAGGGCTAAAGCTTTTAGTATGATGAAATGATGAGAGGTAAGTATACAACTATACTTAGTAAGTGAACACACACATACATAGCTATATATACATGCACACAATTTTAACCCTAATATTGGGATTTCATTTCTTATTATGCTTAAATACATATATACACAATTCATGTACAATATATCTGTAAACAATTAAAAGAATCTGCAGTTAAGTTTAAACATACAACACGGGCTGGCCATACCATTCCAATCGTTACATTAGCCGAAGTAACGCCGAAATCTATCAGTGAGTCTGTTATGTATAAAATTATGTACAATGCATTCTTTATAATTTGAAAACATATCTTATGCATTGTGTAAAAATAATTTATTTCATATAAAACATGTGGTTATAAAATAAACTCGTCTCACTAAGGTTGGCCCGAGTAGTCACTTGGTGATAAAGTGACTGTCTTTGTCATGTCCATCAAGTCCACAAGATCCCTATTAAGTTGACATGATTTCCTATAGGGTCTCTACATAACTGCTCATACGCGCATTGGCTCACAGTGGATTTACCATGGCTTATCCTCCCTTATACAGCCCCACTGTGGCATCAATAACCTACACAACCTCCCATAAATTCGTCCATATATTACAACCCTGTATATACAGTAAATAACCTGGCCTACTGGCCATATATTAATAACTGGCCTTAACAGCCTCACATCACCAATATACATACATTTAAAAACATTTCAATTTCAATCAAGATTTCAATTTATTTAGATCAAACTGACCCTTCCCAGCCATTTCATTCTCAAATACATATTATAACATATATAAATAAATTTTCGGCCTCTTAGCCATTTTAACATGTATATCTAAACAATTTTTATCAATAGCAAACCATGTAAAATCATACATCCCAATATCAGTACAAAACAATAATAAACATTATCTTTTAACAATTTAACATACATGCATACATATAAATATCACATTCATTTCTATTTACATAATTATGTATGTATAAATCCACTCATAACAAAAGAGAGGGTATTCATTCCCTCTAAATCTCCTCGCACCCACTCGGTCCTTTTCTCGGGTTCTCTGAACTTGATACCACGCATGCATAAATAGAGTGAATTTCACAACTCCAAATAACTTAACATATATGCATTAAATACAATGCTCATGGAAAATATAACTACGATCTCTTAGTTGTCACATGACATATCACGAGACTTATTAATCGATGCCATTTAACCGATTTTCATCAATAAAATCTCATGACAATAAAGATTTATATTCCACATTTTCATCTAAAACGGGTTTACTCATTCCAAATCAATATTCAGCATGTATATGTTCATCATATACTTTAAATCATACCATATCATTACGCATATCAAGATTTCCTACGAAGTTAAAAGTAAATCTTTTAGGTGAACAATAACTCTAGGTTTCGACATGTTCAAAATCGTACAAATTGTACTTGAAATTAGTTAATGGACTTACTTGGTACATGTAGAAGTCTTTAGAACATCGAATCTATGTTTAACCGATACAAACCCCAATTTGTAAGCGAAACTCTAATTTTCTTCTTACTGAATTCTACGTGTTCTAGCCCACATTTGGTATCACATTGTAAAGGAGAAGATGAAGAATCATATGAGCTCTGGATTTAACGAAAAACTTAAGAGTTTGGTTCGGATTTGCAAGGAAATCCGAAAGTAAGAGAGGGAGAATGAAAGAAACTGTTTTTGTAGAGAGAAAAGAGAAAAATACGTAAAAGAATGAATGTTGGGTTGGTTTCCCTCTTCGGTATTTATAAAAATGGGCAAAGTATCAATACTTTTAACCTAAGTATCGATCTATTTCGTAAAAGTATCGATACTTTGAACTTATGTATTGATACCTTCCTTTAGTTTCGATTCTGGAATGATTCTGGATTCTCGAGTCTGGATACATTTGCCCCAATGTATTGATCCATTTTCTTTAATGTAACGATACCCTTGAGAAAGGTACCGATTTGGTTCACCTCGTAATTATTTTTTAACTCTTTATTTTTCCATGTATCGATACTTCTCTTCCTTTAATATCGATCTTTTTGCCACCGATCGATACCCTTGAAGAAGATATTGATCTATTTGATGTGAAATTTCTTTCTAAGCTACTGACTAGCAAGATATTGATACTTGTATTCGTAAGTATCGATCCGTTCCATGGGTGTCGATCTGCATTCTTCATGTATCAATACCCTTAACCTCAGGTATCGATATTTCTTGTTCAATGATCAATTTTCTCACAAAAGCTTTAAAATAAAAATTTTTTCTAAGAACTCCGCCCCTAGACCCCCGCAAGGGTGCTGCCCCTTGACCTCGCTCTCTAATCGGTTAGCGAGATCACTGATTGCATTAGGGTAGGGCAATATACGAAAATTTATATACGTCAAATTCAAATTACTTTAGTTGTTTGATTCATATACCATATGTTAATTTATTTTGCCTAAGCCTCATTCATGTGTCAACAATTCTTGTATTCATGCATAGATGACATTGAATGTTATCGAATGACCATTCTATCCTTACATTTGAAGGACGGGGTTTACATACTACCCAACATACATTTTTTTTAACTTTGATAATAAGCGTTCAATTTTTAATAAATAATATCACTGGGAACCTAAATTCTCATTTGCATGTAAACCTTCAAAATCAATGTTATGTGCTTCTTAAATTATTACGTTATAAGTCCCCTGACAATAATGGGATTAAGTCAATTGGCCTACTCGGTTCATTTTTCATGAGCTTAGTGTGACAAAAGTATCACATCTCATATCAAGTAGATTGATATTTGAATTTAATGTTTAAATTTATATAAGCCAATAGCCGGTATCACCTTATAGGTTAGGTAGGATGTGATTTGTCACTTTTCACATGAAAATAAGTAAAATTAGGCGAGATGTGACATGTCACATCTCACAATAAATATATCGGTATTAAACTTATATAACCTAATAAAAAATGAATTGATATTAGTCTTTATATAGCCTAGTAGGTCAAGTGAGACGAGAGCGTCACGTCCCACCTTAAAAAATGTTAGTATTGAACTTAGAATAATACTGGATTTTTCAAATTGTACCAAAACTTTCATTTTAAATGATATGTAACTTTTGTCAATTAAATAATAAGATAATTAACATTTTACAAATTATAATATATATGGATCAATTTATAAAAATTACATTGCCACTTAGAAAAAAAGTTGGAATATTTACTTGTGAAATCTAATATCACACTTGAACTTATATATACTAGTATCTAATAATAGAGGTTGTAAATGGGTTGACCCAGGCCTGCATTATTCTAAAGCCAAACCGAGTCTATATAAAAAAAAATACGGTTCGACACAGTTCATAAAGCCAGGCCTGCTTAGTGTTGTAGGTTAAACGCTTGCCATCGACCCAAAAAACTAATCTATTATATAATACTACCTACTCACCCTTATAAATCCAAGATCAACCTATGTTCTATCTAATATGGGACGTGACACTATGTAAACCTTATTCTTGGAATATAGGGGTAAAATGATCATTTAATGACATTCATGTTTACACATGCATTGCTTAAGATAAATTGACACATTAATGAGGCTTAAGCGAGCAAAGGTCAGCTCATAATATGAGAAAAATTAAATTGGTTAAAAAAAATAAATTAAATCAAATAAATAAATAAATAAAAGATGATCAAACTGTAAGGTTTTCAGGGACCAAATCGCAAGATTTTCAAATAATGAAAAAATTGAGTTATTGTAGTGGAGGAATTGTAGTATTACTATAGCAACCTGTCGACCGGCAGTAGCTATGTCGAAAGGGGCCACTGTAGCACATTGTAGCAGTACTGCAGCATGACTGTAGTATGTACCATAGCATTGGTTGACCGATTAGAGAAAAAAATCGATCGATTCGCTGAGAAAATGGATTTTTTAAGGAAATTTCAAAAATTTTAAGGGCATTTGGATATTTTCACCCTTTTTCTATATATACCCAAGCCTCTTAATAGTTTTTAAACACTTCTATATCTCTAAAAATAAAACTCTCCCCTCTCTCTCTAAAAACTAACTCTATCTCTCTCTTCCTCTCTATTTCTCTTCAATTTCTCGAATTTCTTTCGATTATCTTACAAATTTCACCACTAAATGACTCACCGACCTCTCATCTTCGCATTTGTACCACATTTGTGTTAGAAAATGTGAGAATAAGCGAAGAAGAAAATGAGTTTTAAATCAAATTTGGAAATTTTGTGTAAACAACAAATTAAGGTTTCTAAGGGCTTAAAAAAATTACCAATAAGCCTATTAACTCATTATAGGCTCAATTTTAACATTTTGCAATATTTGATATTTAAGGTTTACTGTTCATCTAAATTTATATTTGATTTTTGCATAAGAAACGTAGAATTATGTTGAACGGTGATAATTGGAAGAATATGACATTGAATATGCATTGACTGTCGGTTGAAATAATTGTATCTATATTTAACAAAAATATAAATTATATAAAATTGCGGTAAATGAAAGTTTATGATGACATATACACATTAAATATTGTTGAGAATAAGTATAGTCGTCTTAAACGAAAATGAGAATTATGAATAATTATGGCTATGGGATTCCTTTATTGGGAATCGGATAAGTAGCCTAGTTAGTAAAGCCTCGTGAAGTGAAATGTGTCAAATTAAAAAGTTCTAAACATGTTATTCACAAACATCACAATTAATGCATGTTAAAATTATTTGAAATATTAAAATTCATGAGACTATGCATGTGTGATATTAGGCTTCGAATATCTAATAGTAAAATCTAGTGGACGCGAGAATTAATTGTGGGAGTGGTAACCCTCCCTTAGCTATGACTGGATATTTTTACATATTTTATATTATTCAACCGTTTTATGAAACGTATTATTTTAAGAATAAAGAAATAGTATATTTATTGTTGATTTGAAATAAATATGAATGGCATGTAAATGGATTTGATATGCATGTGACTATGAAGCCAAAAATATAAATATGTGTTTGGCCATGAAGCCATGTTTGATATTGAAAATAAAATTGTTGATAATAATGTGTTATAAATGATTGGTACATGGATATTTATGTGATTGTATTGGTGATATGGTTAAAAGGGCCAGAATTATATATGACTATAGCTACAGAGAAGTAGTTTAGGGACGGAACTATAAAAATGCCGCCTAGGTGAGCACGTCGCAGGTGGGGTAGTTATATAGGAGAATGTTATGAGTTACCTATCTGCGGGATTGTCAAGAACAGTCATAAATATCACCACGTGACTACTCGAGGCCAATGTCAGTGGTGGGCCGATTTTGTAAAATTATCATGCATTCTTATATTGAAATGAATTATTTTTATTAAATGAGCATTGTTTTCTGTGCATAAAATCTACTGACGATTTCGGGGTTAATACAGCCAAGGTAACCACCGAGAAATAGAGCCAACTCGTTGATTTTTAATAATAGGCCATAGTTTACTTAAATAAAATTGTTTTACATGCATTTATAAATATTTTTTCCAAAAATAAATTTTTATCCACTCACAGAGTATATCTCCATATACTCACCTCCTTCACATTCCAATTTCAAGAAATCAAGCGTAGCCAATAACTAAAATTGGTGGTGGTGATCGATTAAGGCTGTAATGCCCTCAAGTATCATTATCATCCTTAACTCACAGACTGTCTAGATTAGTCCACTGTGTATATTTTGAGAAATTATTGTCTGTGTTTAATTATGCATAGAAAATATTATATTTTACTGAGTTTCTTATAATATTTGTAAATTAAATATACGTTTCTATGTAAAATATATTGGAATATGTCTCGAAAAGATAAGTTTATTTGAATGAATTATACCGCGGACAGGTACCCAAGCAACTTTACATGTCTGAGGGATATGTTTAGGGATTTAAAATGTGTCTCGAGGGTCTGTAACGATTGTCATGTATGGACCCCACGAACAGAGACGTGACACATTAGGCCGTTTCAAAATTTTAAAAAAAATTAATAATAATTTAATTGGTGTTATAAATTCAAATTGATTTAAAATAAAAAAAAATCAAAATTATTTTATATATAAATAGATTAAGTAAGTGATGAGACAAATTATTTATTTAAATTATTTAGTATTTACTTATAAATTATAATTAATATATATATTAATAAATTAATATGCAACATCACTTAATAAATTAAAATTTTAACTTGTTGCTTAATGCCCAATCCATGATGTTGGCATGGAATGCTATCCAATTCTTTTAATAAAAATAATTTGAGACAAATAATAAATTTATCTCAAATTTATCTAACAAAAGGTATTATGTTACGTGATACGTAGAATAAAAAATATTATAATTGAACTTATATGAATAAATAGACAATGTTAACTAACAGATTAATTTTTTTAACTTGGCATTCAATTTGTAATAAATAATATTGTAGTGACTTTAAATTTTTATTTATATGTAAACCTTTAAAATTAGTATTACGTATTTTTTTTGGAGAATTTTTCAAAATAACTCTATTTTAAACCTCTTTTATATTTATGACCAACACTTAAAAATTCTTATCAAATAGACCAATTTCACAATATTTAAATAATTTTATCCTCGTAACCACTTAATAGATAAATAAAATATTAAACAATAGATAAATACTAATAAATTTTAATTTAAATAATAAAAGCTATTATAACTCGGTGATAAATATACTTTAAGTCACTTAAGTGATATTAATCATAATATCATGTTAATACATTATTTACTAACTATTTTTTTAAATAAATAAAATAAACAATAAGTGATGAAATTAAATTTATTTACAATAAAATTTAATATAATAAAATTTATATAAAATCATAAAATTTAAAAAATAAAGAAATAAAAAATAATATATTTTTTATTAACTATTTTTTAAATATATATATATATAATAAACAATAAGCGATGAAATTAAATTTATTTACAATAAAATTTATTATAATAAAATTTACATAAAAATAAAAAAATAAAAAAATTAATGACAAAAAAAATTGTTACGAGCACATTCATGAAAAAGGCACGTGGTAAATTTTTATTTATTTTTTTTTTTTACTAATAAAACTCAAGTCACTTAAGTAACTCAATAGTATACTCACCACAAAATTATAATAATTTTTATCATTTAAATTAATATCTATTAGTATTTATTAATTATTTAATATTTTATTTATATATTAATAGATCATAAAGGTAAAATTGTTTAAATTTTATAAAATTGTTCAATTTGATAATAATTTTTTAGGAATGATCATAAATATAAACAAAAAATTAAATATGATTATTTTGAGAATTTTTTCTTTTTTGAATTGCATGCTGAGTCCCAAAAAAATAATGGAATTAGCTAATTGAAACAAATAGTAAATTTGTGTAAAAAAAATAATGGAATGAGCTAATTGAAACAAATATTTCAAGTGGAAATAGATCACCGATCACATCACAAACTTGGCAAAAGACAAGATCACACACCCGTCAACCCAATTCCATTCATCATGTAGATTTTGAATATAAGAAAAAAAATCCATGCCCACTCATCGTTTGATCATTAATAATAATAATAAGATAGAAATAATTCCCACATTGATTTTAATGATAATCATGTATCATTGTTTGATCTGAGTTCAAATAAAGCTTAAAATTAAAAATATTACCAAATTTATGTGATAGGTTTATCAATGAAATCAACGGTGTTTTCATGTATGCATGTTACCATTGATAGTCAAAATAGCATGTGATGCCTATGATTTGTTTAAGTTTGTCTAAGATGATTCGTCTCCTCTGGAATGAAGGTCTTCTAGATGATCTTCTTTTGAATAAAGGTTAACTTAGCAACCAAACAAGATCGAGTTCCATGTATATATAGTTTAATTGGATTTTTGGTACCTTCCTTCAAGCTTTAGACTCTGCTTTGATGCATTCTTGGGAATGACCATTGAAACCAGAAACTCAGACGTGTCTCTCAAAAATGCACATTTTAAATACCCCTTACTTGTTTTATGGCCCAATTGTCAGAGTTCTCCAGTGTAAAAATGGAATAGAAAATGATAGAATGACAGTACGCAAGTAAATAGAGATACGTAATTGGGACACCACACAACTTGCAGCCAAAAACGCCCATTGGGAAAGATACCTGACCCCCTGTTTCTCTTAGGCTGTTTGGAAGCAACTCATTCAGTGCCAAACTGCCCCTAGTTTTGCTACTTAAACCTGATGATTTCCAATGCTATAAAATAATAATAGTAATAATAAGAACAACAACAACCAATCAGAGTTTCCCACTAATAAAATATAAAAACATTTTCTCATACGTTACATCAACATGATAAGAATTACAAGGGGCGGGGAATCCATAACAAGGGAAACTTTTACTTAGAAAAATGAAAGAAAGCCGTTCTTGCTTTTGAAGGGAGCATGATTGACTTCATTTATCAGAGGAAAAAATAGTAAAGTAAATCACATGGTTGGTCAGTACTGAACTTGGACTTTTTATACTATAATGAGAATTTTCCTTGCAACGATGTTAGAACCAACTTTTAACTACCATTGGCTACTGCTTCAAATCCAACTCCCTCTTGGTACGCAAATGGTAAACGATAAAATAAATAAATAAATAGGAAAAAGAAGAATGAGACACTGTCTCTAAGCCTATAAATACCCCTTGTGAGTTTATCCCATCTTCACAATCTGATATGGAGAAAAGGATGGACATTCCTGTGATAGATTTTAGTGAATTTGAAGGCCAGAATAGGAAGACAACAATGGCGCTTCTGCATCACGCTTGTGAGAAATGGGGCTTCTTTCAGGTTAGATGATGAGCTGATGATATTCATTTCAATTCTATACTTCATTGTAATAATATAAAATGCCTACTATTGGCTATCTGCAGGTTGAGAACCATGGTATAGACAAAAACTTGATGGAGAAGGTGAAGCAACTGGTGAACTCCCATTATGAGGAAAATTTGAAGGAAACCTTCTATGAGTCAGAGATGGCTAAAAGCTTGAGAAACAAAGATAATTTAAGCGATATAGACTGGGAAAGCACCTTTTTCATCTGGCATCGCCCAACCTCGAACATCAACCAGATTGCAAACCTGTCCGAGGATCTCCGGTGAGTAACTGTGATGCTGAATTTCGTTTACCATAATATGATATTACATATACTGAGCAACATATGATACATAATGCAGCAAAACAATGGACGAGTACATTACTCAACTAATTAATCTAGCGGAGAATCTTTCTGAGCTCATGTGTGAAAATCTTGGTTTAGAGAAGGATTGCCTAAAAAAGGCATTTGCAGGAAAAAAGGGTCCCTCTGTGGGGACAAAAATAGCAAAATACCCTCAGTGTCCTCGTCCAGAGCTTGTGAGAGGACTTCGAGAACACACTGATGCTGGTGGAATCATCCTCTTGCTCCAAGATGACCAAGTTCCAGGGCTCGAATTTTTAAAAGATGGAGAATGGGTAAAGATTCCACCATCCAAAAACAACACCATCTTTGTGAACACCGGCGACCAAGTGGAAGTACTGAGTAATGGAAGGTATCAAAGTGCGCTGCACCGTGTCATGGCGGATAAGAGAGGAAGCAGACTCTCCATTGCAACCTTCTACAATCCTGCTGGCGATGCCATTATTTCTCCCGCTCCCAAACTCTTATATCCCAGTCACTACAATTTTCAAGATTACCTAAAGCTTTATGCCAACACAAAGTTCTCAGACAAGGCCCCTAGATTCGATTCCATGAAGGAGATGGCCAATGGACACAATATTCTCCTTTCTTAAAAGTACCAACTACTTAACGTTTGTTATGTAAGATTATTTATCAGTTTGATGTTGTTACTTACTTGTATTTTCTCAGAAGAATAAGTTCTTTTATTTAGTCAATTAGCAAAGAGAGTTATGCTGTTCAGTTCTAAAGGAGATAACAAATGAAACTTTCCTTTGCCTTCA
>JAXCLQ010050873.1:0-18900 GCA_035584115.1 Cedrela odorata | reverse complement strand
AGAAGAAGAAGAAGTAGGTAATTGAGTTTGTATAAATGCCAACTCCGTCACTGCTTGCCCACGTGTGTTTTCTTTAAATGTGTTGACTTCGAAGATCAAAACCATATGGTTTTGCTTCGATTGCTTAATGATCTTTCAGGCTGCATGTGGTCTTTGCTTTCTTTCTCAGTAGACACCTAAATTTATTATTTTTATCTAATTGATTAATTACTAAAATTTGCAACATGTTTCTGTTAAGAAACCTCTTAATCAATCCACTAATAAATAAGTTGATAAATTTATAATTTATAATCATTATAAAATAAAATTACTGACAATCATAAAAATGAAAAATTAGATGATGATTAAGAATTGTACTTTGAAAAGGGCATGTTAGTTTCTTGTCAAAATCAAGAGCCAATCTACAATAGAATGACCGAATATATCTGGGGTTTCGTTTGTGAAAATGAAATTTAATTAATATCAACTTACCGCCGTGTAGAATCCGCAATATGCTCTTTGGAGATCGCTTGTAAGACCAAATTTAGACCAAGTGATTATGAACCTAGCCTCCTTCAATATACTTCTTGCCAAAATTAATAAATCAAAATGGGTTTGTTTGATTGAACCTAAAAATTTTAAATATTTATTGTTGAATTTTTATTGTTACGTTAAGTGATAATTCAATTTGGTATTAAAATAAGTTTAATTTTACAATCTTGTATGTTTGAATGTCAAAAATAAAATGATAATTTATTTGAATCTATTTTTGAATGTCAAAACTAAAATTAAGTTTCCACGTCGTTAAGTATTAAATGTAGCAATATTAAAAATCTTTTCTATCTTTTTATTAATAGTCATACAATCTTTTTTTAAAAATTAATCTGTGAGTATTAGTTAATTAATCTAATAAAACTTCTTTTAAGACAATCAAATAAAAGACTTGGAATTTGAATCTCACTCACATTAAAAATAAAAATAAATTTAACTTATATTTATGTAATTCTAATATTTGTCTACTATTTTTGACAAATTTCAAACTTGTTCAAGAATCACCGAATTAATTTTTGACGAAAAATATTGGGGATATCAATAATATAAATCTTTATTATTATTTTGTGTACTCTATACTCAACAAATATTATAATTAACTAGCACTTGGGAAGTGCTTACTCTTCAAAAGTATGCTACATTTTCATTGATGTTCACGGAAAAAGATTGAACACCCTCAAGGATAAGTCAATTATCTTCAGCAGCTACCAACTTATTTTAGAGAGGGCATCCATAATCACATGTGCTGATATTATAGACATCTCACCAACAATGGTTTTTTTTTTTTTTTTTTGTCATAAACAGAAAGCATGACAAATCAAGGTTCCTTCAAAAAAAAAAAAAAAAAAATTGCTTCACGTCAACCACCCAAATATTCGATCATTTTTCCATAGATTTGTAGATTACCTTAATTGTTTGATGAATTAACTACTGTTGTCAACAGCTTATCTTGATCTTTCTTTATTCATATGATTAAATAATTATAATCATGAGTCATTCACATATACTAGCTAGAGAGAGGAACCTCGATGTCTTTCGAATTTTGTGCACATACATGCATGCTTAATCTATCTTTTAACACCATTGAAATTCTCGATCAGCACAAGCGTTATTACAATAATAAAACAAACCAACCTGCATTTATCATTTGAAATCTAGTTAGTGCGGGCATTTGCAATTTATAAACTACATATTTGAATCAATACATAATGGTTTTGATATAAACATTGCAACAACATCGTTGTTTTCAATTAAGTAAATAACTAAATAAAATTGCAAGCCAAATAGTGTATTAAGACTACTTGTAACTAATGGAAGATGTTTCATGGAGAATCATCAGAAGGGTTTTGTTTTTAATATGCTATTTTGGCTGTGATTTTAAAGGTTATATCAAAGTGGGTGGTGAAAAGGAGGGAAAAGGAACAAAAGAAAGGTACATTTATTCCAATATAAATTCTGAAGAGGATTAAATTAAATTAAATTGCTTAGATTTTAAGGAAATGCTGCCATCGATTCTTGTTTGACCCGTATCTTAAGGCAAACAGTCGCCCCATTGTTCTCTCATCTCCAACCTAACTTTCTATCACTCTCAAATGCACCCAAATCCAGAAGAACCCAATTCATTAACTCCTCCATTTCTAAATGCAGATCATGCAGTCAATAACTTGACTTTTTATTTCTCTGAACCCTAAATAAACCCAGCCAAAAAAAAAACCCTCTCAATAATTTCTATGGTCTTCAAAAACCACATATTTTCAACCATTTTATACCAAACAAACATTCGTTCAAATCTCTGTAAATATTTAGGTCAAAATAAAAGTGGTAGCCTCATATCAGAAAAAACCTGTAGCTGTTCTGTACATGAACTTGGTGCCTAACTGTATCTATCATTGATATATCTATTGGTCTTCGTTGCCCCAAACTCTTTGAACTTTTAGTTCTGGATTTTCAGTCTCAGTAGTTTGGTGTTGACGGGGATCAGAAACTTGGGAAGTCAAATTCGGTAGTAACTGTTCAATTAAAAACTGGTGGACCTCCTGCTTCTTTTATATTTGATTAGGGTTGAATTTTTCTCTTACTTAATTTGGTGGTTTTGGAGCGGCGTACAAATTTTGTGTTCAACTTTTATGGAGAATATTCGAGGGAAGTAAACTTGATAACACCCAAAATCGAATCATAATATTAATGCATTTAAGAGAGGGATGACATAGTCTTTTTTATTCTTAATTTTTTAATTTTAGTGACACATAATATAATTAATAATAAATTGTGTATTTTAATATTTTTAATTTATATAGTAAAATATAAAATTAATTTATAAATTTTATTAAGATATAATTTAAATTATTAATTATAAATTATATCATCTCCTTAAAAGTTAATGATAAAAAAGATAAAAATTTATGAGAATTATGATTTAGATGAAAGTAAAGTTCTCTAATTAAATATAGAATTACAATTAAAAAGAGACACATTCATGATCATATAAAATTATGTATAATTCATGCTCCCTCTCACCATTCAATGCAACATTTAATGTATTCATAGATAATTAAATATCTCCGAAATCATGTGTAGACCATACGTACGTGATTAATTAATTAGCTGCTTCCACTGTCATTAAACTAAGAAAGAACGTACATATTTAATTTCTTTTGTTAGTGCTGCTACTCCTCTCCTAGAATATTACTTAAATGTACTTTATTTGTATTAATTATTCAGTCTAGTACCCTGTGTTAATCAGACTTTGAAGTAATAGTTAGAAGTATACTGATCGTAAATCGTCTAGAACTAGCAACCATAAGTTTTCTTTCATGTTATTGCTTGAAATCTACTGTTTTGACACCTAGCGTCGGATTTGTTGAATTGGAAGCAACAAATAGAGAGATGCCAAAGAACACCAGCCCAAGAAGATTGGATTTATAGTCTTATATTCTTGTATAAAAATAAAAATATTTGTAATTGTTTGGTTAGAAATATTTTGCCACGGGAGTTTCCTCTCGAGTATTGCAGATATGGGCTTCAAAAGAAATACTTTGTGGGGTACTTAGAGACATACTTATCACTTTCAAACCAAACTTGTTAAAACCAAAGTCTACAACTACAAATTGATCAATATCTAAAACCTGATCCAAAATCGAATGAACATTTTAAGAGTCATGGTCTGTGAACGAAACAATTTTCTAACAGTGTATATATGTGTTAACTGTTTTAGTTTTAGATATCCTGTCCTAATTTTGCAATTCAAAGTACGGCTATATATGCTTCAAAGAAACTTCCATTTATAAGATTATATAAATTAACTAGCAGTGGTGGCTAAGAGTATTATATACAGTATAGACAATTGATTGAGAACTTAAAATTTAATCTAAAATTATAACCTAAATTTAAAATATGTTGTTCATTTTTCGAACAATATTGGAACCAATTTATCTAGCTCAAAAATCCTCAGGGCTGCTTAGTTTTCACTATCGATGTAAAGTTAGCCGCTGATCACTCTAATCTAAACAGAGTTCCGCATACTGCAAACTGTAGTTTTATCAATTAAGTGAAAGAAGAATGAATCCAAATACAGGCAGCCAGTGGACGGACCTGAAGGAATTTGTGAACATCAAATATGACGTGCACACTTATTTTCTTAAATGCTAGCTAGCTACATCGGGAAAATGAACTAAAGGTCACAACCAACAATGGTGTGTGTAAATTAATTATGGCCTACATTGCGTTGCACGTGGTTATAATTAATGACTAGAGAGAAGCTTTCACTTGTCGCCAGGTTTCCCGATACACCCAAATTAATTAAACCACTTATCATTAACTCTGTGTGCGTCAAATTAAGTCCTGCATTTCATCGTTTTTTGATTGATAGATATAGTCTTCGGAGACAATCTCCATTTCCAGGCAAACCGACCCGGAAAGAGAAAGATTTAAGAAAAATATAAAGAGGGGAAATTAATACCTTCCTATTGTTAAAACTTAAATTACACTCTTAATGCCAAGAATTACTGAAAGACATAAATTTATTTTATTTTATTAACAACTCTTAACGTTAAGAAAATTGTTAGCTCTAATTTTAGCAAAATATAAGCGTTTCAGACACAAGTTTTATAATATTCAATTACTTAAAATGAAACAGTGAAAGCACATTATAACAAAATTAAAAAGAAATAAATAAATATATTACTACTAAAAAATACAAACAATGTAGTTTGTGCCATTGTGCTAGAATTGTTTGCGATTGTTTGGCAGAACAAAATCCGTCTTTCCACAAATAGCACAATATATGCAGGTAAGAACTGGTTGAAAATGAAAACCCAATAATTAATTGCACACAGAATTTAGAAAAGTGAACAATCCCATACATACATAAACTTTGTTCATAAATAATCGTTGAACAAATTGTTTAACGAATTACACATCACTCCAAAGATTCTAAGTGATACCGAAAGTAGAAAACTACAAAGAGCGATTAAAATTTCATGATTAATTCTCTAAGCAGTATCTTGACCTGATCCATGGCCTGCAATGGACAGCAATGCATTCTTAATATTCTCCATGGAATAGCAGCCTCGAGATTTTCTCAAACTTGAGTGTTTACCATTGAAGCAAAATGTTGAAGTAGGCGATCCAGTTCCTGGATTATTTTCTTCATCATCGTCTGTACCATATCGGATAGGCAAATTAGAAGATGATAACCTGCGTCCGTGAAATTTAGAGTTCTTTGAATTAGTTTGCGGCAACGAAGACGATGATGAACATGACGACGATGAGGAATACGATGAAGTACGAGACCAATAAGTTGAAGGTGAAACATGATTCTTCCTCGAACTCAGCCTGGGTAAAATGTTGCTCAAGAGATTTGGTTTCACTTTTTTCTGAATGTTTTTCGACTTGGAACTGGATTGATACGACGGCGGCGGCGTGAGAGGAGGGAGAGAATTGTCATTGAACAATCTATGCTTCGGAGTTCCCGGCTGAGACTCCCAGATAAACGGAACAGCACCGGAAGCTCCGCCGTAGTAAACTCTGGAAGAAGAGTTAGCCATGGAAGTATCCTTGGACATGAGCCTGGAGAAAAACTTGTCGTCCTGCTTAATTTGGAGGGATTTCTGAGGAATTTCATGGCTACCAATTACCATTTTGGATTGATGCATGGGGTATTGATTTTGGAATTTTTGGAGTTGTGCAAGCTTCAGTTTGCAAGATCTGAAGATTCAAGATCCGAAGATGAAGCTGGAATAAAGAATAGAATACTATATTATTTTCTCTCGAGGCTCTAGCTAGCTGAGCAACTAGTCTTCCGCAAATTCATTTAAGGTTCTTGCATGTATGTAGACATATTTAATCAATAACGCAACGCTCAAAATTAAGGCACAGAATCAAATCAGGTGCCAAACTTTGCTTAAAATAAAAGAAGTAGGGCATTGCATGCAGCTATATCTAGGTATTATTTAATCAACAATGACTGATTCCAGAAAGTTTTATAATAAAACAATCTCTTGTAATGATAATGATTTTATTGAACAGTCTTTTTTAAAGAAGAATATTGTACATGGGCAGCTATGATGGGTGAAAATAATTAATAAGGTAGATGCATATTAATTATGGTCTGTAAATTAAATTTGGTAACAGAGGGAAAAACAGTTGAGGAAATGAGAGTAAAGAAGCTGTCGTGATCCATGACCACGACTAGTCCATGAAAAAGCTTGCAATTTTAGTGATGGGGTTGCAGACAAAGTTAGATACATGATATATAATATAAATTATGCATCAAATAAAAATAATTTCAAGCTCTGTGTTTGTGTCTTTTGTCTAGACTCTTCTGGGTTTGCCGAGCAAATTGGGTCCCTTGCTTGATGCATTGTATCAATCATGGGACCCCAATTGCACCATTGTTCAATTGCTTTTGCTTATACACACACACACACACACACTGTATAATGTTTCATTTATTAGGCTAATTAATTATACTAAAATTATTATGCTATGCAGATTATGAAAACCTTAGTCAATGCATTAACTCTAACAACATAATTAATTACTTAATCCGACCATGTTTCCATGCGGATTCAGGTGGTAGCTGATGCCTCAAATCACATGCTTTCTCACCATAATTGTCATTTATTTGTTTGTTGTATTATCCCATCTTTCATGAATTACACCTAATAATTTATCATTATTCACAATATTTAGAGTAAAAATATCTGAATATTTTCATAGAATTATCCATCATATTTGTTTGGAATGCCTTAATGGCCACCCTCCATGAGATTTTTTTTATTTATTTTTTCCTTGAGAGAGGAAAATTATTTATACATGCTTTTAATTAATTATTAGTTGTTAGAATAGTCAATTGATGTGAGTTTTATAAATAATTACAACAGATGTTAGTTGAAGATCATTATGATTCATTGTAGTTCAGGAATTACCCAATTTGCTTATGAATAGACATTTATTGATTAATATTATAAGTGATTTTCCTAATTAAAAATATTTTTATCTTTGAATAATTAAACTAAATTAGCCTAATTACGGAGTAAAATGATTAAATTAAAAATCTTAGTCGAATTAGCTCATTTCAAAAATTAAAAAGAAAAAAAAGAGTATAATTAGCTTCTACATCTCACCATTCACTTGCATGAAAACGATGTCGTTCGGTTGAATTATTAATGATTACACATTTTACCTTTTTATAAAGTCAAGCATAACCGCAACTGATAGGCATTCCCAACGCCTTTACGAAAACCGCAATCAACGGCCAAAATCAGTGGACCAGGAGACCACAAAAACAAAATCCAATCTCAGTTTAATAAGCCACGTGTAAATACGGCATTCGCCAAAATCATTCCACCTCACCAGTGGACTTTGACTTTAACTCCTTCAACCAATCAACGACAACCACGTAATCACCGTCTCTACATCCTCCCGCACACCCGTCATGCAATGATCGGGAAAAAGCTCACTCTGCCAACTTTTCTCTCTCCTCCGAGTGCCCTGAACAAAATCATCACGCGAGCAAACACATAAAGTCTAGAACTTCACTTTTAATCATGGCTTTTACTTTCTAAAGCGAGAACAGTGAAACGATTTATCTTTTAAAAGCCTTAAACTTCAAACATTCACTACTCAAACGTTAACTTTTTTATTTATGGCGGAGACAGCCATGGATTCTGTCCATGAACCCTTTCCGGGGACGCCCGGGATCCGGGAAGTGCGGTCCGAGAGTTTCGGGTTCCGCGAAGTAGGTGGTGCTGGCGGCGGGGACTCGAGTTTTGGAATAAGGAAGGTTGGGTTGAGAGCTGAGATTGATACTTCGCCGCCGTTCGGGTCAGTTAAAGAGGCGGTAACCAGGTTCGGCGGAAGCGAGTCTTGGCCGCCGCTGTATAAGCTCGGAGAATACGTAAGTGTTTTAATTGTTTGTTTCCTTATAAACTGATTAAATTGTTTTGTTTAATTATATATGTTAATGCTATGTCATTCACTCTATGGAAACGTGGATGGCTTGTCGTCTATAATAACTGCATAAAACAGTTGTCTTGATTCCATGCCATAATGATTACTAGTTCAAATTTAAGATGTTTTAATGCTCATTGGAGGGTTTAATACATGTTCTATGCTACTCTTAGATTTCCATTCCCCCACTTAAGTTTTTTGAAAACAAGCTGATTTCTTTTTTTGCCTTCTAATGTGCTTAGATTAGTTCTGTTTTGAGAACTCGATTTTCATTTATGGGAGCCCGAATCCCACTCTCTCAACTTTTTAAGGGAGTGATGCCAACCACTAAGCAAGGTGGTTGAACTTGAAAATTCTCTAATTGTAACTGCATAATTTTTCTGTAATTAAATTGAATTCTAGATATGGTAATTGACTGCCATTGATTTGTCATAAGCAGCAAGGTGTTGAAGAATTTGACATAAAGAAAGTCGAGGAGCAGGCAGCGGAATTGGAGAAGGATTTGATTGTGAAAGAATTGGAGACTCTTGATGTTTTGGAAGAACTTGGAACAACAAAGAAGATTGTGGAAGAGTTAAAGCTGCAGCTGCAGAAGGAAGCTCTGAAATGCATGACAACTCCAGAAATCAAAGAAATGAACAACGAACATCAGAGAAACTGTATTAGCAACAATGAGCAGATCCTGGTGGGAAGTTCAAGTCCTTGCCCTGTATCATCTCCTGATTTGATATTAATGGAGTTGAAGCAAGCAAAATTAAACCTTGGTAGAACTATAAACGATCTTGGAGTGATTCAAACTTCTGTCGAATCATTAAATAAGAGGATGAAGAAGGATAAAACATTACTCGAAAAGACTCGTGAGAGGCTGACATCAAAGTTTGCAGGGGTGTCAACTCTGGAAGAGGAGCTGAAGCAAGTAAAAGAAAAGCCACTGATTGACCACCATGAAGAAATGAATAATTTCCTAATGAATTCACAGGGAGAGCAATTGAAGAAATTGGCTGAAGTTTCGAAATCAATGTTGGGGAATGAACAGAGTGTAAAAACAGCTGAAATGAGATGGGTTGCAGCTAAAAAGATGGAAGCAGCAGCAAAAGCAGCAGAAGCACTTGCTCTTGCTGAAATTAAGGCTCTATCAAGCAGTGAAAAGAGTGCAGGATATTTGCTGCCAGAACCTGAAGGGAAATCTCCTCTTTCTTTCAAGACTCAAAAAGCAGATCAGGGACTCCCCAAGAAGAAAGTTGCATTAGTACATGCCATGCAGCAACTTGAGGAAGTAAATATTTCAAAACTTGCTATTCTTAAAATGATGGAGGAAGCAGTAGTAGAAGTTAAACACAGCAAACATGCTTTACAAGATGCACTTAACAGAGTTGAAATTGCAAACAGAAAACAGCTTGCTGCCGGAGAAGCGCTTCGTAAATGGGCACCAGATTGTAATAACAAGCAGGGACAAGTAATGTATAGCCCAGCTAGGTTCAATATCATCCACCCATCTGGATATGCACAGAATTCTCCATTGAATGAAGTGAGAAAACCAGAGCTTGTAAGTGAAGAGCCAAAGCCAGTTTTAAGGCCAACAGTTTCAATGAGAGATATACTTGGTAGAAAACAAGTTCTTCCAGAAGAATGTGTAGTGAGAAGGCAAGCTGAAGGGCAAACTGCAGACAGACAGAAAGTAGCTTTGAGTCAAATGCTTCAGGAATTAAGGGAAGATATAACTTACCCCAAAAAACCTGAAATTGATTGTGATGATCAACAAAAGCAGTTCTTTGCACAAAGGAGAAAGTTTGGGTTTATCCACATATCACTTCCTTTGACAAAGCAAAGTAAGAAGAAAATGCAAGGTTTAAATGCAAAGTGATGATGCGGTGAAGATTGAGAAGTTGGTTTTGAGTTATTATGATTTGCTTATGGTCTTTGTCTTTTTGATACCTTATTATTTATTGTAAAGGTGTTGAATTTGTAGTTTGTGTTGTGATCTTGCTTGACCACAAATTGGTTTTGAAATTGAAGGTTTGTTTGTAATCTCTGATGTGTGAAGAAATTGTCTTGGGAGGCAAGGATGCATAAACCTATCTCTGTCTAGCATAACGTAGAAGCTAAGAAATCTGAGGCCCTAGTCCTGATATGTTCCATCTGATAAGACCTAATGCAACTTTCTGTCCCTTTTTCCGATGTAGCCAACATCATTTCAATCACTTCGAAATATCAAAAACACCCTCCAAATTACAAACTATTACTGCTAAACCCCCCACCCCCCCCCCCCCCAATCAAAACGACACCATCCAAGGGTGTTTCAGGCTTTCAGCTAGTACGAACAATCATACTCTGCCCTGCGGTTATTTATTTATTGTACGAGGAAGGAATAAGATTATATATATTTTTAAACTCATTGATCGTTCGTATTAACTACAGACGTCACCGCAGGTCATCTACTTGAGAGGCACAACTCTTACGTGTCGCTCTCTTGTTGGTCTGTCACCTTCCTTATTATTTTAAATCATTTGTGCGCCATTAATTTTACCCACTTTTGGGTTACCGCCGGAAATTTTGTTCCACTTCAATATATTTTTATTTTCACCATCAACTTGACCCGCCCAAAACTGCATAAAAAAGTGCACTTTAGCATCTAGCCGTCTGCAAAAACGCGCCAGATATAAGTTGCTATTGGGATAATAATATCCAGGTCCCTGATGAGGTTTTACGTTTTCACAAAATAAGAATATAATATGTTTATTTGTTCAAATAAGTCCCTAATTCTAATAAAGTAATTGGAACACTCTTCAGTGTTAAGTGCATACAATGTAAAAATTCAATATTATAAAATTAAATTTGTAATTACATTAAAGTCAGTATCTATTTGTTACAACTAAAGAAATTAATTCTCTTTCGTGAAAATACTAAAAATCAGGGATCTACAAATTGTTACTAATAAAATTCGGTGCACATATGTACCAATGTGATTAAAAAGATAAATTGTATTTTAGTTTTTTAATTAAATTCTTTTTGAAAGGAGTCTACAGCGCAAGTTAGCTAGACCCACAATTGACAAAAAAAATAAATGAGCAACTGCTTCTTCTTCCATTTATTAGCGAAGTCCTTTTATCAGAAAAGTTAAAAAGGTGCAGAGCTTGAAAACGACCTTTAATGGTGAATCCACCGAGAACCCGCAAAAGGGTTCATGGAATACGTCGGGCTCCAGATGGTAGCGCCTTTGAAAAGTGGTATTCACATTAAATGCTCGTTATAATGTTGTTTTTCTTTTCGGGTTTTGATGTTATAAATTTTGTTAGTTTTTTTTGTGTGTGGCAGCGATTGCTGTGGAGCTATGGTGCCGATTGCTTTGGCTGACATACACGAGTGTGAAGCCAAAGTTAAGAAGAAAGTGAAGAGATTCAAAGGCGTTTGTGAAAAACCAGGTGTTCTGAAACAGGGCTCTTTCTGTGACCTGGTTAGATCTCCATTTGTGGTCTTCATGTAAGTTCTTGACTTTTATTGTTTCATTGCTTTCATTCCCATTTTTATTAGAATTTGTATGATAATTTTATCAGAAAATCCTTGTTTGTACAATGCTTTTAACGCCTCTTATTTTTGTTTCTATTGAGACGATTAGAAAAAAGCTTTGTTCGTTATTTTAGAAGTCCTAAAACTACAGATGGGTTAAGAGTGTGTTTGGGAATGTTTTTTTGCTACTGTTAGAAGTGCTTTCAATTAGTCAAAAGGGGTTTTGTTTCTACTTAACAGTGTTTAGTTGAATGGATAGAAGTGCTTTCGAAGGTCAAAAAGTATATTACGGTGTTTGCTGAAAAAGTGGTTTTGAGCGTTTTTGTTTAAAGCAATTCTACTGTAAAGAGTTTCTGTAGAAACATGTTCAAATATATCCTTGGTTACAAAGGAGTATTATAAATTATTTAACATTTAGGATCAATGAAAATTATGTTCAATTGATGGGTTTCACAGGGAAAGCTTTGTCAAGACTTGTAAAAGTGGGAAATGGATTGACATTGATCGAAGAGGGTTTGAAGCTTGGAAGAATATGTCAAAGGAGGTAACGTTCAGAAGAGAAAACTCTTTGTAAGTCCTAGTCGTTTGTTACACATTGGCATCATCATATCGCCATATGCCTTTTGTGTTTTTCAGGAGAAGAAACAATATGTCGTTCACGCTGAAAAGCTATATGCAGCTCGGCAGAGGGCTTTGGTTGAAGAGCTTACTAATATGCGAGAGGTAATTTACCCTTCCGGTTCTCGATTTTGTGATTTTTTGAATTTGAATATCATTTAAGATCTTTTTGGTGTAATACAAATAAGTTATTGGGATAAAGAAATCATCAGTTGGGGGCTTCAAAGATTACACGTGCAAGTGATTTTCTATTGTTGTATAGCACGTGCAAACTAATTTGATTTTAGTTATTAGTTTCCTTCACTGAAGAGTGTCTCCTCATTGAAGACAAGGTCTCTGTCAAGACTTTTATTCAATGAAGAGAAATTGAAGAGAAATACTCTCAATCATCATCTTCACAGGTTTTTACGATTCATTGGATTTCACCCATATGGACAGTTTGTCTTGTGATTTAATGTGTTTGAGATGATGTAAACACAAAGATCGGTATTTGCTCTTTGTAAAAATGCGTAGTTGTATGAATGATGTCTTCTGATATCATTATCCTTGCAGCCCTTCCGATTTTTTGATTTCTTCCCATGATGAATTTCTAAAAAACTATGCCCCTTCTATCTTCAAACTAAATCTATTTCCTTCTGCCCCGTGATTATGCGATTCTAAATTTGCACTTTTAAGTATTGAAATTACGAGGTGATTGTTCCTGTAGGTGGATGATGAAGCAGATTCAGCAATGGTTGGGAAGTATGATAAGGTTCATGATTTTAAGTTTTCATGAAACCTTACTCATAATTTGGAATAGTTTTTCTTTCCAATTCCATTTGTCCTTCCTCAACCATATCGTGATTTTTTGATTGTTTCTTGCTCATAGTCCTATTTCCACTATGAAGACTCTGAATGCTCGGATAGCTTAGGATTCGAGAGCTTAAACACATATGAGTGGTAGCATTCTCACACTCTCTTTATCTGGATGCTAAGTGGTCTTACCATTCAGTATTTGCCAACTTTTCTTGTAAACATTTTTAGTTTTGTGCTGCATTTCCTGACTAATGCCTTGAACATGAAACAGGGAAACAATTCAACCATGGATTGTTGAGAACTCAGTACTGGACGATTCCCTTCACTGAATTTTCAGGTTTAAGGGGCGGAACACAGATATGCAATGGCGGAAAATCTAAATTCATATGCAGAATTTTTGCCATTAGCTATCTTCTCAAAGGCAAGTCATTTGGCTATTGTAAAGTAGCAGTAGGAATTTAAGATTTGAAGTTAATTAGATATAACAATCCATATAGTTTAATATGATCTGTACCATCGGAAGGAACAATTTTGGTTTATATTTTTGCCATAAAATTAATTTGCTTCCTCCCCACGCCTGTATTCTTTTCTTTGTCTCTCTAAGGCACTCTGGTATTTTAATCGGAAAAACAATCCACATTAAACGATGACGTTTTGTAGGGTATCCAACCGATTAAACACTGTTGACATCCCCTTACGTGAGCCCTATATAAAATATAGAAATGGGATAATAACAACCGGGTCACTAAATTTTTTTGTTTTCACAAATAAAGACGTAATAAATAAATCTTTGACTCCGTGGCATTTATTAAAAGTTACTCTTATTTATAACATTAAATTGAATTTTAATTAATGCAAATAAATAAATAAATAGAGAAGGGTGAAGGTTCAATAATCAATGAAGACTTCGTTAATTTACATACTAATCTCATAGGCATATATTATAAGTCACCCAAATCAATCGTAATTTCTCCCCACTACGGCCGGTGATGGCTCATATCCAGATACGGCACGGCGTCGTTACAAAAGACGTCTCTTAATGATACATGTCCGCATGAGACACGCTTGCTTCTGTCACGTAATCCATTGAATCCACGTGAACCTTACACGTGCTTTACCCATTGTCTCATTTTTCTGATTTATTATTATTATTTTTTTGAAAGCTAAAAAAATAAATAATATAGAAATAAAATGAAGTGCAAAATTACTTCTTCTTCGACGAAGCTCTTTCTCTGATGGACTGCACATACAGCAATATCAGAAGCACTTCTCTGCTAATTCCTTTGAGGCCTGCTTTTAGCTCCAGACATGACTCTCTCTTTTCTTCAACGCTCAAACTATCGGTTTGTCTTTAGTTTCCTTTTGAATAAAAATAATAATATTTTCTTTTTCGATTTTATTTTAATTTAACATTTGTTCTTTGATTACATTTTGCAGAAATTTAAGCGTCTGGTGATTAAAAATGCATGTGGGTTCGGCGAAAATGGATCCTCTAATGGGTTTCCCATCACCCCAAACAAGCTTTTTATGCAAGAGGTATTTGTTTTGTGTTGTGTTTTTTTTTTCCCCTCTTTTTTAGTTTTTGGTTCCTGGATTATATGTAAGATTTTTGAAAGAGCTCGATTATGGTTTCTGGGTCTGTTTTGGTTTTGCTTTTATGATTCATGCCAGTGCAAAAGATTCTTTTACGGAGATGTTTTTTTTTTCTTCTTGTTTGTTTGTGTTTTAAGGCAATTGGAGCTGAATATGGGGAAGGTTTTGAGACTTTTAGACAAGATGGGCCTTTAAAAGTTGATGTGGTTAGTAGTTTCCTTGCTGCTTCGTCTTAATTAGATTAAAAAAGTTTAGTTTATTTACTCAGTAAGGACTAACATTCTTGTGAACAGGATTTTTTGAATGATAGATTACAGGAAGGATTTCTTAAACGAATTCGGTATGCCATGAAGCCAGATGAAGCCTACGGGCTCATTTTCTCTTGGGACGTGGTGGTAAATTCTTAAATCTTTGCTCATGTTTAATTTAATGATTGAGATAATATGTGTTAAGTATCTTGCTTGTTTGTTCCAACATTATAAGCCGAATTTTAAAATCATGTCGTGTGGTGGCTTTCAAAGTAGATGGTCATATGCTGGACTGTCTGATCTATTCTTGTATGTACAAAATTTGATTATAATATCTCTCCCATAACTGTGTAAAACATGTTTCAGGTGGATACTCGAGCTTTGAAGTTGAATGCATGGAAGCAGCTTGCCTCTGAAGAGGGTATGTAATTACTTTTTCCTGTCAATCTTTTCTTTTTAGTCTGTGCTAACAGTGAAATTATTATAGCTTATAGCTCAAGTGATGTGCAATTAGTTAGCTCACTGATGTGCTGATAATGTTAAGTTTTTGTGTGATGAAATCTAAGAACCGCATCAGTTTCTTTTTTGATGAAGGGGTTAGAAGCAACTTAAAAGTCCATACTTCTTAATCTATCATGAGCAATTAATCTAGTAGATTTATCTTCTTAAGTTAGATCTCTATTCTGGATTGGTTTCTCCTGTGGAAATGCTTGGGTTCTTCTTGCATTCTTTGTCTGAGGAGGTTGAAGCTGAATTTTCCCCAGCACTTTGGTAATACTTTGGTTGCTATATTCATCCTTTGCAGGACAGGAAATTCCTGAAGATGGTGATGTGCAAAGACTGATACTTAATGCAGGTGCTGACCACGTTCTGCATAAGGTTTGGAATTCTGGGTCATTTTAGAATTTTTATTTCTGTTTTAGTATGCATATCAAATAATTATGGCATATTGTGTTGTCTCTGAAATTCATTTTTTTTTTTACCTAATATCTCGTATATCTTACAGTTTTCCTAAAATATTCAGGTGTTGCTCTGGGGTAAAGAAGAAAGTGAACTAGATAAATTAAAGTCCAGGCTTATGCAGTTATATTATGATAATCTCCTCAGAGTGAGAGCTCACTTCTATTGGTCCTGTGTTTGTTGTGTTTGTGTGTTACATGCAACAAATAATATGTTCACAATTTCTTTCATTCAGGTTACAGAGCCCATGGAGGGGCTACTAGAATGGCTGGATGCACTGTCCACAGCTCGCATCCCTTGCGCCATTGTTTCAAGTCTTGATCGAAGAAACATGGTTGAAGCCTTAAATCGAATGGGACTTTTAAAGTATTTCCAGGTTGGTATCTTGAAGAGATGACATTATTCCAGTTATGGAGATAATAATTGTATCTCGCATCACTTCTATAAACATGGCCCTGCAGAAGATGTATCCTATTGTGATTTTGATGTTGATTGAATGAGTTGTATTTTGTGACCAACTGATCTGATTGCTTGTCCTCATACTCATTTCTCATTTCTCTCCGTCATTATATACTGCAATTTCATGGTTTCCTATGCAACCAGATTACATATTTGACAAAGTTTCAATTAAAACTTTGGCTGATTGAGCATGAACTTTTTGATATGCTATAAATGCATCAAATTAGAGAAGGTGATCAAGGTTTGTTTGAATTTTCAGGCTGTAGTGTCTGTGGAAGATGGCATGGAATCAATAGCTCATAGATTTCTTTCTGCAGCTGTGAAGGTATGCATAGGAAAAAGCTTTTAATATCACTATTGATATATGACAACCATTTTGTAAAAGATTGATGAAATGAGTTGCATTTTATTGTTAATGAGTTCTCCTGATATTTTTTTGATCTACCTGTTCAAATTTTTTGCAGCTGGATCGGAAACCATCCAAGTGCGTGGTATTTGAAGATGACCCTAGAGCCATAGCAGCTGCTCACAACTGTACAATGATGGCAGTGGCCTTAATTGGCACTCACCGTGCGTGAGTATTCACATACTTAATTTGAGACTTGTTAAATGCCTCCTTGGAACTTCATATACTGACTGATGCTGAAAAATGTAGGTATGATCTAGTCCAAGCTGATCTTGCAGTTGCAAACTTTAATGAGCTTTCGGTGATCAACCTCCGGAGATTATTTGCTAACAAGGGTTCAACTTTCATGGACCGGCAAAAGCAGATTATAGAGAAAGCTCCTCCCAAAAGAAAACTTAACATCGACACCATTTTCTGATTCATTTTCGCCCTGCCCCCCTTCTCTTTCTTTTCCCAGTTTTCCCCCCTGTAATTAAGCAGCACAGGCCATATTCTGATTTTCTTGTTCTTTACCTCGATGATGGGATGTAACATTTGTTTTTGGTATCTCATTGTTCATCTGAGTGTAGAATATTAGATGAAATGTATTATTCAATTCATTAACTCATGATGGAAACCTTAAAATTCCATATTCATATGTCAACTCATTAGTTTCTATAGAGAACCGTTACATTTGTGGACTGAAGATAATGTTGCTCCCATAATGAAATTGCTGCTTTTCATAATAGTTCTTCAGTTTGTCACATTTTCTTCCTCCACAAAGATTTTTAACTTATTACTGTTGTAGCTATAATTAAAATGCCGATGATTTTGTTAACACATATTTATGATGGCGAGTCTTTGCAAATTGTAGCCTTATTTGTAATCACTGTAATATGTGACTAATAGATGTTAATTGCAAGATTTTTTAGAATGAATTTATGGATGCAATCTTGAAATAACGAAAATTTCGTAAGATTGTGCTTAGACAGGGACTGTGTAGAAAAATATAAATTATATTCTTATTTGTGATTTTTTTAAAATATAAGGACCTATAGATTATTATCCATTTAGTCTACTTACAAGTCAGAATGCTGCTGACATGTGCAAAACGACAGAATCAACGCAAATCAAGATTGCATTTTTCCTTATCTCTCTTATCTCTCAGGCAGGCTGTAAGAAATCGAAAGGCTTTTTTCAGTTTTCGCATAAAAATGAGCTAAAGGTTCGAAATCAAATTAAACCCAAACAATGTCTTGCACTTCAATTTCAGCTATTTCAGCTTCTCCGGCGAAATCACCTCCCTCCTCCTCCGCTTTTCACTCCAATTCGAAATCCCGACTTGTCCGCTGCGCTGTCGGAGGTAATTCTGCCAATTTTCGTTTCTTTTGAAATTATTTGTTGGTTGCCGAGAAAATGAGGGAAACTGAGTTTTATAAATTCGGAAAATGGGATGTGTTTGTTTCGCTTAGTTGAATTGTTGGACATCGAAAGTTCTAATTTTCTGATTTTTTCCCGGCAACCAAACGGAAAGTGTTGCCTAGTTTATTGTTCTTGCAATCTCAAGCTGATCATATTTGATTTCAATTGAAAAATTCAGTGTCTCTCTGGTAAATTTGTGGACACTAACATTTATTTCTATTGGTGGAAAATGAAATCATTGGAAATGATTGTTAATTAAGCATTTTTGTAGTATATGGAAGTTGTTCATTGGGCAATGTTCCAGTGTAAAAATTGTTAGAGAAAACTTTTTCATTGAGTTCTTTGGATGTGATTTCCGATTTAATGGGCCTAATATGAATCAGATTGTATGACCATAGAATTAATATTATTCTTCAAATAATGCTTGCTAAGAATTGGTAAATTCAAACTTGTTTTAACTAAAATTAGTAATGCAGGGACTGTTGCTGAACCGAAAGCGGTTTCTGTTGCTGAACCCCTTTTGCTTACGGCTGTTCGAGGGGAAGATGTCGACAGACCTCCAGTCTGGCTTATGAGGCAAGCAGGGAGGTACATGAAGGCAGGTTTATGCATCCGTGGTTTCGATGTCATTCATTATTCTCATGTTTCGTACGTTTCAGAGACTTCGCATTTGAAAACACTAATCTGATAAATTATACCAAAATTTTTGCCTTTGAACTTCTCAGTTTGTGTTGAGAGTTTTTTTCTCTGTGATAATTTGCCTCAAGAATTGATGTTTATTTTCATATTCAATTTTAAAATTTAGTTATGTAATTGAAGGTCTAAGGAATCATATCCTCTGTCACTGAATGGAAATAGTTTGGAAATGGAAACTTGGAGCATGGAACTTGCTGGGATGAGTCACTTGTATATTTAATTTGCCGGGATGTA
>JAXCLQ010050862.1:0-18901 GCA_035584115.1 Cedrela odorata | reverse complement strand
CAATTTTCATTAATTCTACTTCCATCATGGACATTACACTTTGCTTTAAATAGCTTAATCAACAGTGATATTTTCTTCGATTCATAAATAACAAAGAAATCTCATCCACTCGTTAGATGGCCGTTAGATTCTTCAAAGCAAACTTATGAACGTATCTCAATTCTCATATATCAATTTTCATTAATTCTACTTCCATCATGGACATTACACTTTGTTTTAAATAGCTTAATCAACAGTGATATTTTCTTCGATTCATAAATAACAAAGAAATCTCATCCACTCGTTAGATGGCCGTTAGATTCTTCAAAGCAAACTTATGAACGTATCTCAATTCTCATATATCAATTTTCATTAATTCTACTTCCATCATGGACATTACACTTTGTTTTAAATAGCTTAATCAACAGTGATATTTTCTATGATTCATATAGAACAAAGAAATCTCTACGGTCTATCAAAATTTAACGAAAGAAAAACAATATTTTCATAAGTTCGTAACCCAAAATTTCAATTACGTAAAATAGTCAATTACGTAAAGTATTAAGAGTTTGTAAGAGAATTTGACGCTCGTGAAAAACATTGTGTTGGTCGTTGATCGTGTAAAACGTGTTGTGCTTCTTAGTCCTTTGTCGTTATCGACCTGGACTTGAGATGCATGCATGACAAATGAATGTCCCCCGGTAAATATTGTCCACATGATACACTTTTTTTTTTTTTGGCTGGTTATTAATATCTGTGGCAATTAATAATACAGCACGTGCACATGTACCATTTGTTAATTTTGCTGGAAGTGCTAAACCACTTTGCCTCTTACCAGTAGCAAAACAGTGAGCTATGTAGTGACATTATCGTCCTGCAAAAAGCTGAGAATTATTCAGAAATACATGGTGGGTTTATTATTAATACGATAATCAATTTATCTATTGTTATATAATTTATTAATTAAATATTGAAAAATGTTGTGAATAAGTTCCAAGTTTATGATAATCCCACAAACCAGTTTAGGTTGCGATTTCTATTCATTGCATGAATACCATTAGCCAATAAATTAGATCACCATAATCACCTTAATTACTAATTACATTTCCATTTTACTAAATCCTATATATGTGTGTGTGTTCTCTCTCGCACTCCCTTGCATCTAATGTAAATAAATTAATAGGATGACAACTCATGTTTACCTAGCCCACATCATCAGATCCATTTTTGGACCAATAAGCCAATGGAAAAGGAAAGTGGAAACCAATAAATAAGAGTTGAGTTCTCCGTTGTGAATTTCTTTCTTTCTTTCAAATTCAAACTATCAATTAATAATAAATAGAATTGTTAAAAATAAATTTTTATTTATTAAAAATAAAAATATTTATTAAAGAAGAAGAAGAGAAGAATTCTTATTATTTATACAAGTATAACTGAACTCAAATAATCAAATTTACAGGAAGCATGTAGCTGGGAGAACTTTCTGAAATAGGAAGACTGCATTTCATTCATGTAAGTAGCACATAAAAATTTCCTTCGCATGGGAATTAATCGTCAAAGTTGGAATAGTTGAACATGCAGGAAGATCCAAAAATATTTTTGTGGTGTTTAATTAGATTAGCCAGCTGGTTAGGTGTGTCATATAATGAAAAGAAGAGTCGCTAGCCCTGTGCTCTTTAGATTAGCGAGAACATCCTCAATTAATCTTACTGATTTAACATGTCTATTATCTAGTGCTGGTGACTTAGTGTGATACAACCTTCAAAGAAATTGATCACAGAAGCTAAATAAACAATGTGGCCACGATGTTGTCCTTTAATATCATAACAAATTTGAGTGGCCAAAATTAATTTATCCTACAAGATTGTCCACAAAGATTGTCGAATGTCGTTAAAGATTACCAGCAAATTCTAAGAAATTAACGATAAATGTTGACTGCCGGGGCTATGATTGGATCTATGTCTGAGGAGGCCAACTAGGTTCACAAAAATTTATTGAAAAGTTTACATAATTAATTATAATATAATGTTGCTTGTTCTAATTTTTTATTGTAAATAACATAGTATTTATCAAGTGGATAGTAAGATAGTGTGATAAATATTTTTAAAAATTATAAAAATATACCATTCACTTAACGAACGTCACATCATTTGAGATAAAGATTTGAGTCTTGTAATGTTATTTTTAATTACATTTAAACAATGTTATAGTACATGATTTTTTTTTATTTTTTTCCAACTATTCCATTATAATTTAAAATTTTTAGCACTATTTTTTTTATAAATTAAGAATTATGACAAAATTAAAGAGTTGAAAAAAATTAAAGGAATGTACGGCACATATATGTGTTATGTTGCATGACCAATTATATTTCAAAATTTTTGTTTCGTTTTTTTATTATTATTATTATAATTGTGATCTCTAAACATGATTTTCTTTTATTAAACAAAAAAATTATTGCCCCCACAACCTATTGATAAATATGGAGAGAGACTGAGAGTTATTAATAAATGATTGGGTTTAGGGTTTACCATGGATAATAATTTTAATTTTAATCTTATTTGTTATGAGATGGATAAACATTCTTTCTTAATTTTAATATTTTTTATATATATTTTAGGAATTTTATGGCATGTGACAATTATATTATTTGAAACATGATTCTTTTTTAATATGAGTTTTCTTAATATGATTCTTGATATTTTAAAATTTAAGTGAATTTATACATTAAAAAAATTATGATATGAATAACACAAATAAATTAAATGAATGACATAAATATAAACTACTTAATTATTTATTAATTGTCACATTAGTATTTAAGTTCTTGATACAGTCAACAAAATGAATAATAGGCATGTCTACTCCAAATATTATTATACTTTTATTGATATATTTTATTATATCAATAGAGAATGACTATCCAAATATTGTTATACATATTTAGGTAATAGATAGTTATAGTTCAAAATATTGTATAGAATTTCATTGCACTATGTAGAGAATTGACTGTCTTTAACCCAGTCTTCCTAGTTCTAAGATCTAATAAATGAATCTAATCTTCAAAGAACTCTAAGCACTAGATGTAAAACTAAATGAAAAATAAGAATAAACCACTTGAAAATAAGAGTAAACATCACAGATGCAACATATATCATTTACTTGGTTCAGCTAAAGATTATGGCTTACATCCACAGCAATAACAACACACAATCTTTCATTAATTCCCCTTGAACCAATTGAACACAATGTACAATCAAGAAAGCAATTTGGTAAAGGAAAAAAATAAAAAACAATTTCATTCTGTACTCTCACTCACTTCTGCCTCTCTCTTCCTAGATTTTAAAAGAAACTCTTCTTTATCTCATGAAAACTCATCTTTATACTCTCTCTACCTCTTTCTTTCTAGATTAAAAAAAAAAAATTTCTTTATCTTGTGAAGACTCCTGTTTATAAAAATGGCTCCCCCAAGTCTTTTGTTACAACTACCCACCACTTGACAGCTAAATAGAAGAAATAACAAATTTAACAAATTTTGTTTATGGTATGTAAAGTAATTTTATTTAGCTTGCCACATTAGCATGCTATGTCAACTTTACAAGAAACTTGAAATACAATCATTCTCACAATTCTCTACCTTGATTCAAGTTTATTAGTAACTTTCTTGTGTGTTTCTCTTGCTACCAACAATGGTCAATTGTTGTCAATATCAACGAAATATAAGCAATGCTTAAATTGTATCGATAGCAGTGATTTTGTTAGTATGTCAGCAGAGTTCTCACTTGTGTGAATTTTCTCCAGCCTTATTTCACCACTTTCAATCTCATCCCTTATGAAATGTAGCCTTACATCTATGTGTTTTATTCGCTCATGGTGCGCTTGATTCTTTCTCAAATGCACTTTGGTTATCACAAAATACCTTTACTCAGTTTTGATTCAGCCCCAACTCAGTTGTCAAACTTGCAAGCCACTAAGATTCCATAACAGCTTTTGTGGTTGCTATATATTCAGATTCTATTGAGGACAAAGCCACTACATGCTGCAAATAAGACTTCCAGCTAACCAAGAATCCATAAACAGTGAAGAGATAATTAGTCAATAACTTTCTATTGTCTATATCCTATGCATAATTAGCTTTAACATACTAAATCACCTCAATTGTATCAACTTTTTTTCTGCCGTACATTAATCTCAAGTCTGCCGATCCTCTTAAGTACCTTAGCACCCATTTGGCACATTATCAATGCTATTTCCCTAAGTTTCCCATGAACTTACTGATCACACTCATAGTATATGCAACATCTGGTCTAGTGCAGACCATTACATACATCACACTTCCCACCACACTAACATATGAAATCATATTCATTTTTGATTTCTCAAAGTCATTTTTAAGATTTTGATTGCTTGAGAGCTTGAAGTGACAAGCTAATAGGCTCAACAGAGACTTTACTTCCTCATTCCAAGTCTATTCAATATTTTTGTAACATATTGAATTTGAGAAAGAAACAAGGTATCTGAGTTTTTTTTTTTTTTTTTGTATACCTAAAATCTTCTGTGCAAAAGGTCTTTCATTTCAAATTCACTACTCTGCATCACCTTTAATTTATTAACATCTTTTTTGTCTTGACTTACAATTAACATATTATCTACATACAGCAGTATTTCTTGACTTACAATTAACATATTATCTACATACAGCAGTAAGTAGATGTATTTTTTTATCTTTAATCCCATTAAAGTAAACACAAAAATCAAAGTTGCTTCTAAAGTATCCATTTGATGTTATAAAGTCACTAATCCTTTTGTTGCATTATCTTGGTAACTGTTTAAGGACATATAAGAATTCCTTTAACAAACAAATATAGGTCTTCTTATCTGAAACCTCATATCCCTCATGTTGTGCCATGGGTATTTCTTCTTCAAGCTCACCATGTACGAAAGTTGGCTTGACATAATTTGATCAAGTTCTGTAATACCCCAAAATTTAAATTAAGGGCATTTTAGTCATTTTACACACTAGGGGAAATTTGATCATTTTTTAAATTATGTCGGGGTAATGAAAACCGAGTAAATAAATTTGTATTAATGTTCATTTAGCTATTAGGAGTGATTTGATAACAATTTACTAAGTTTAGAAAAATTTCTTAAAACTCTATTCGTGCACTCGACTTTAAAACGAAAATTGGCGTTGATTGAAAATTCCGATTGATAAACGGTTTATTTCTATAGAAAGAGGACTTGATAAGGATCGATATGAATTAAATTTGATTCAAATACGAGATCAAACGAGAGAGAATTGAAGCATAAAATATAGTATATGTATATGAAAATTTTAAATGACATATTTGCCCTTATTATTTAATTTCTTTTTAAATTTTTCTAAGGGTAAAATGGTAATTTTATGAAATTTTATTTCAAATTTAAGCTAATGAAGAAGCCAACCCAAGCCATCTTCTTTTTCTTTCCAGTACTTTTGTTTAGTTTTATTTTTTTTAATTTTTTTTAATTTATCTCAAATTACTCGATTTCTGACTGATTAAAGTTCCGTTTCTTACTACAAATCACATCTACACGACATGATCTATACTTTAGGAATTTTATTTAGGCGATTCGGTTAACAATTGAGCCGGAAAAAGAATAGTACTACTATTCACAAATTGAAAATTTTTGAAATTACTTGCAATCCAGACGTCTTATGGCTAAATTGACCCCTCGGTATGGTTCCTAGCTTCGTTATTGTCGTATTTATGCATTTTTTGATAATTTACTGTTCATAACAGGTTACTGTTCATGTCAAAAATTACTATTTATGTCGAAAAATATTGTTCACGCGGAAAATACTGTTCATTTCAAACAATTTTTGTAGATTATACTCGTTTTAGGCTAGAATTAAACCGATTAGTTATTAGATTAGGTAAAATTAAATTTTATCGAAAAATATAAATAGTGACAATATGGTTGTACTTATTTAGATTTTAAAATAATGTGTTATCATACTGAATTGGTTAGTAATAGTGAATTCAATATAATCAACATTTCGATTATTAATCGTTAAATTCTGATTATAGAAAAAAAATATAATTCAAAAAGGGGAGGGGGGAGGGAACCTTATTGTAAATCAATGACGTAGTTAAATTTTAAGCATGTATACTTCAATTATTATGTTAACAATTAATATAAATGTGTTATAGATACGCCGAGGGAGCGATCATCTAGCCCCCAGTGATCGAGATTCTGTTTCGTTTTTGGCGACACCTGTGAGTGAATTTTTACATGTTTTTTTTATTCTTTTAATTTTTTTTTATATAAAACTTAATGTTTTCCGAAATAATTTATATGAAAAATAAGATCTGCTTTGAGTTATATTTGGATATTGTTGAGGAGGAGTTGTTGAAATATTATTTTGAGGCCAGGAGGAGGCCATTGTGTTTTGAATTGTATTTTATTTTTTTCTGTATTTATGACAGTATACTAGCCATTACTTTAATTTTTACTTAACCCTAGCTGGGAGACATAGGGGGAGAGTTTATGTACTTCGAAAGCACATCCTAATTTGTGTTATATGAAGGTATCGGTACATGTGAGAAGTAAGGGGCGAAGGGCGGTCTGATATCTGACCCAAAATCTGTACGCATCACTGCATATTATTCTGTTTTCATTTGACTATTTAAAATTTTAATTCTAGAAATTATTATAATATGCAGTGGATGTCCTGTTAATATGATTTCTGTCTGAAATTGATTATAAGTTTAAATATATTTTATGTCAAAACTGAAGTTATTTAAAATTTTCATTTCAGTATCCACTCACTGAGTTTTTTCCAAAACTCACTTCACCACAGTTTCCGTGAGTGCAAGATTTTCTTCTAGGTAAGGATTCTATGAGATATTCGTGAAGAGCATTGGGATTTCAAATTCTCCATGCAGTTACCTAGGAGTTCATGTTCTGGTCTGATTTGTACATTGGGCACGACGCCTATTTATGTATACACATTATGAGTATGTCTTCTGTATATTTTTGTGTATATTGATATGCGTGCATATACTCTTTTATTTATGAGTATCCTGGTTTATGTCTAGAAGTGTATTGATGGGCATGGAGCCCTTAGTATGTGTGTGAGTCATACATATGATTGGTAGTTCTCTGCATTACAGTTTATATGTATAGGTTTTTGTCTGAGCCTTATAGGGGTAGGATATCCTTACCTCTATGCCATCACGATACCGATTTACTGGTATGTGACAAGTTCCAAGTCAAAAGCTGTAACTAGAGCCAACAACACTCTAATAGATGTACGCTTGACTATAGGTGAGAAGATTTTAGTGAAATCCTCCATTTTGTTAATGAGTGAAGCCTTTTGCTATAAGTCTTGCTTTAAATTTTCTTAACCTTTTACCTAGAATGCCATCTTTCAGTTTGAATATCTATTTACAGCTCATAATTCTCATATTTTTAGGTGTTTCAACTAATGTTCAAATATGATTTTTCATCAATGACTCTATTTTATCATCAATGATTGCTCTCTAATATACTTTGTGTTTATTGTTAATTGTTTCTCTGTAATTTCTTGGTTCATCCTCAATGTATTCTTTAACCACAACAAATGCTTATGTAATGAGGTCTGCATATCCATATCTGGAAGATGGTTTAATGTTTCTTCTCTGTCTATCTTTTGTTAGTTGATAATCTTATGTTTATTTTTTATTTTGATCACCATCAAGTTCAGCTTCCTAATCTTTATGATTCACACCCATTCTAGTAAGTGGCTCCACCTCAATCTATGTTTCACCTAAGTTATATTCTGTTGTAGTTTGTTTTTCTTCATGATGAAGCTGAAAACTCATCATTTCTTCTTCATTGAAGGTAACATCTTTACTAATGATGCACTTGGTAGACTAAGATTTTTGCACCACAATTTGTTCCCTTTGATACCCTCTAAATATCCCAAAAAGACATACTTTAAAGCCCTCGATTCTAATTTTCCTTGCCTTATGTGTGTATAGGCAGAACAACCAAAGACTTTTATTTCTAGATACTTTAAAGGTTTCCTAAACCATACATCTTTTGGTGTCTTTCCCTCTAAAGCAATAACAAAACTTTTATCAAGTGCTTCTGCCCAAAATGTTTTGCCAAGCTTGGAATGTATCAACATGCATCCTATCCTTTCTAGAAGGGTTTTGTTAATCCTTTTAGCAATGCCATTCTGTTGAGGTGTCATTCTAATAGTTCTATACCTTGCAATGCCTATTTTCACTTTCAATGAATTTTAACTTGTGAGCTTTATCCAAGACACATTTTTCATAGAAACTTAATGACTCAATTTTATCATATCCCTATGGCCCTCGTTTGCTAAATTCTTTAAGCTTTTTTAACCTATGTGTGCTAGTCTTAGATGCCACAAGCTGGTTTTGTCAAATTCATATTTTATTACCACTAAGACAGTTCCTATTGTAGTAAAACCTTCTAACACATAAAGACCATTATTCCTATGACTTTTCATAATGACCATAAATCCTTTAATCACCTTTAAAGATCCATTTTCAGCCTTAAATTTCTAGCCTAATTGATCATGCATACTTAAAGGATATCTAATTCCTCTTTAATTTAACTACATACCTTACATTGTGCAGGTCTCTCACAGAGTTATCATGCATTTTTATCTTAACTATCTCTATCCCAATTATATTTGTATGCTATGTCGTTTCCAATCAAGGCTTTCCACCATTACAAGATTCATAAGAAACAAAAGAATTCTTATTTGGATACATGTGGAATGAACAGCCTATGTCAAGAATCTATTGCCCTTTTGTTTTCTTATTAGTTGTAATAAAAATTGTTATTGGGATGTAATCATCTTCAACTGATTCAAAACTTCTCTTTAATGCCATTACAACTTCACCATCTTTGTCTTCCTTTGCCTTTTGATTGTGGTTTTTTTTTTTTACTGAACAATCTTTCTTGAAATGATCCTCTTTATGACATAGAAAACACTTAAAGGTTATTCTTGGATTTTGATCTCTGATTTTTGGCTCCCTTAAAGTTCTTTTTATTAGATCTTCTCATTGCTGACAGATTCTCAGCATTACTAACATCCCTTCCTTCTGTCGTCTTCTTTAACTCCTTTGAATTCAATGCAGACTTCACATTGTACATAGATAATGATTCTCTTCCAAGGGTTAATGTATCCATGAAATGTTTATAAGAGTTTGGTAAAGAACTGGGGAGAATTATAGCTTGGTTTTCATCACTGATCTTAATATCAATATTTTCAAGATCCAAAACAATCTTGTTAAACTCATCTAGGTGATCTTTAACTAAACATCTTTCTTGTAGAGTAAATATGTATAATCTCATTTTCATGTACAACTTGTTAACCAAGCTTTTAGTTATGAATTTGTCTTCTAATTTATACCATAAACCAACAATTGTATTCTCTTTTGACACTTATCTGAAAACCTCATCTCCAAGGCTCAAGACAATTGCACTATATGCCTTATAATTTCTTTCTTCTCCTTATTAGTCAAAGCTTCTAGCATTTCTACTTCACCCAATAGAGTATCTTCAAGCCCTTGATGAACAATGAATACTCTCATTTTTATTCTCCAAATATTAAAATCATTGTCTCTTGTAAACTTATCAAGATCGAATTTTGTTAGAGTCATTCTTGATCCTGTCTTAAACCAGACTATGATACATGTTTGTAGAGAATTGACTCTCTTAAACTCAATCTTCCAAGTTGTAAGAACCAATCAGTAAATCTAAACTTTAAAGAACTCTAAGCATCGGATGTAAAACAAAATGAAAAATAAAAACAAATCACTTGGAAATAAAAGCAAATACCACAGATGCAACATAGATCATTTATATAGTTCAGCCAAAAAATTTGGCTTATATTAATGGCAAGAAAGCAATTTGGTGAAGAAAGAAAAAGAACAAAAAATAGCTTCTTTCTATACTCTCACTCTTTTTTGCCTCACTCCTCTTGGATTCTAAAAAAAACTTTTCTTTATATCGTGAAGACTCCTCTTTATACAAATGGCTCCCCCAGTTTTCTTGTTATAACCACCCAATACATAACAACTCAGAGAAGTTATTAGCTAAACAGAAGAAATAATTGAATTAATAGAATTTGTTTCCAGTATGTAAAGTAATTCTATTTAGCTTGCCACAATAGCATACTCTTTGCCTATATAGCTCTCCTCATCTCTCCTCATCACTATAGAATAATTTTAGTTTATTTTAAATTCTCTTTGTGTGAATAAGAATACTAAACTATAAGCTTAGCTTAGTTTAGCTCCAATGGCTTCTTGCAAAATCTAATCAACCTACACTTCTTTTGTGTAACGTTTGTAATATTTGGGACTTACCACTCAAATAGTTACTGTAATAATCATTAAATATAAGCCAGCTTAATGCATTGATGATTCGATAATTATTAGGAGATCAGTAAACCACCAACCTTCAATTTGGGATAATGATTATCTCCAATCATTGAGTAGTGAATATAGGCTATAGCTAGTCATTTTCTTATTCCTTTTTTCGATTTCTAGAATATATATATGTATATAATTGAAAATTTGGACTTTCGCAAGAATACAGGTAAAGAAGAGACAAGCAAAGGAACTGAAGGAAAAAGTGAAAATGATGATTAATAATGTGGCAAGGCAATTCAATCAACTTGAGCTGATTGACTCATAGCTAGAACTTGGATTGCCTTATCATTTGACACTGAAATGAAGAACCTATTAGACAATGTATACAACAAGAATGATGATAAATAGAAAAAAGATAATGATATATATGCAACCACTCTTGAATTTAGACTCCAAAGAAGACATTGTTATCATGTTTCTCAAGGTAATGAATGTGTTGACTTTGTCACCCACATCAGAGTACTCAATAAACACACATAACTTAGTAAGACAATATCTACCCTCATTAAGCCCTCTAATAAGTTGTTTAATTTGCTTGAGTGAAGAGGTTTTAAATAGTTTCAAGGATAAGATAAGAACATTCAAGCTCTATCTTCGCAAAGACATCAAAGGAATGCTCAGCTTGTATAAAGCCTTATACAACGACATGGAAGAAGAAAACATAGTTGAAGATGCTAGGCAATTCACTACGAAGCATCTTAAAGACCTTGTCAGGAATATGGCCCTTAATCTAGCGCAAGTAAAGCATGCCCTAGAGCTCCCTATACATTGGAGGATGCAACGATTAGACTCAATATTCATTATAATAATGTCTTACTTGAGCTTGCTAAGTTGGACTTTAATATTTTGAAAGGAATTGACCTACAAGAACTTAAGGACATTTCTTGGTATTGTAAATTAACCTCATGAATATTGAGTCTCATGAATTAATATTACATAACTCAAATGAATATTGTTAATTAAATGCCTTGTGTTAACTCCTATTATCAAATCATATCTTATGCCTAGTGTCATTCCACGAACAAAACTCGTAGTATAATGTTAATTCTTCAATAGATGGCTTTCTAGTTTGATCTCGACGACCTTTAAAGGTGGTGGAAGAATAAAGATATTGGAGAGAAATTGAACTTTGCCAAGAACAGGTTGTTATCATCATTCCTATAGAGTATGGAAATGGTTTTTGAGCCTCAGTATACTGCAGAAGAGTACTCATAATTACCACTGCTCTAGTTACAATAGTTAACGATATTTACGATGTCTATGGAACTTTGGTTGAACTTGAGCTATTCATTGATGCCGTCAATAGGTAATTGGTTGAAAATTGTATCATCTAATTCAATTTCTAGCTAATACATCTCAATTTATATGATATATTTTTTTTTTCTCCATAGGTGGAACATCAATTACGCTATGAAAAAGCTTCAGGACTATATGAAAATATGTTTTCGTGCACTTTACAACTTTGTTAATGAAATGGTTTATTACACTCTCAAAGAACAGGGTTCAGAGAAGCTTCTCAATATTAAAAATTATAGAAAGTAATCCTAATATATTATTTTGGTCATCTGTGATTTTTCGATTCCAAGATGATTTGGGACCATCATGGGTATATAACCTACTTGTTAAGGATTGAGATATTCTAAATATAGTTGCTGTCCATCCTACTCTGTCACCTGCAGTAGACATCAGTGAGGCACCTCACCTGTACACAAGTTCATCCCCTCCCTCTCTGCAACAATAGCTTAGTGCTTAGGTTTGTTGCAAAAAAGCAGTCAATGATCACTTTACAATTATCCCTTCTTGTAAAGCAAAGCAACTCATTTTTGTGTAATTCCTCAGGGTTCATTCCTTCCTTTATTTTCTTTACCTATATATATACATTGTAACTCCTCGTAAATGATTGAAGCCGAAATACAAAATCCATTCATACTCTCTTTAGTTGTTTGCTCTCTGTTTTTCTCAAAAATCTTCTCTACCCATAATTTTCATTCCTTATTCAATTTTATTCAATGTACTTTAGAATTGCACAAAGAATTGATAGCTCTTATTTTTCAATTATTCAGGATAAATTAAATGAGATGATGTTCTTAAATCAATCTAGTGTTATGCATGAAATTAGTGTATCCGATGAAGTTATATAAGAAAACGTTGCGGATTTGACGAGGCGGATGTGGAAGAAGGTGAATGCATACAGAACGATAGATTCTCCGTGTTGGATTCTATAGCCTAAAACATGCATAAATTTAAGTTTAACACATATATTACCATATATGTATAAAGGTAAGGGTTTTTGAAATTTTTACCTTTTTCAACCTTTAATTTGATAAAGATAAATTTCATACACATGCAACCTCTTCAATCTATACCTTCAAAAACCCTTGGAAGCTTAAAGAAAATACTTTTCTTCTATGAAAAATTTTGAAAGAAAATTTTTCCTTTTTACTTCTATTTGGCCGAACCTTACAAAGGTGGAAAGAAGTCTCTTTTTCAATTCTTTTCTTCACACACATTTTTGCTTGTAAAATGCACTCTTTTTAACTTTTAAAACAATAAAATTTTTATCGTTTTGTTCCATCACATGAAAACATTTTAAGCCTTTCATTTTCACTTTTTCTTTACATGGCCAATAATCCATCCATTTGCTAGTATACAATTGGCTAATTCTTCCATACTTATCCATTCATTTAATTATATAACAATTAAGTATATATAATTTACTTTAAATTACATATTTATGTAATTGTTATAATTCTTTAATTAATTAAAGAATTATAAATACATACGTATATACAACACTTATATATACACATATATTTAACTTTTGGACCTATTAAATTATTTCCAAAGTTGCTCGCTTTCTACGAATAATTTTCTCTTTCATGTATAGTTTCCAAAGATTTAAGAATATTGGTGTGATTATGACGGTTCAAAATGAATTAGTTGTGAATCATATCCGAACAATTCGAAACTCAACGACTATAGTTAGTTTCTAACAATACGTCATAGTCTCTAATCTATAATGAAGTAATTCTTCATCAAATCTTACTTGGATTGTACGTATCGTGTGGGTAAAATCTTTTTGTTGTTCAATCCTAATCAAATCAGGGTTCATAAAATATCAAAATTCTAAATTTGATATTTTACGAATCGTTGATCAATATATTTTGAATTTGTCCCTATAAACTCTTCATACGACATTTATTTTACTTTAATTAAAGACTTGATTTCAAACATTTATTGATATTCGTTTAGGAACTTGAATCTAGATAGAGTTAGCGGAAACACTCAATCCTTTTGAATGAGTCAATAGCTCTTATCTTGTCTATCATCCGAATTCTTATATGAACCACGCATAACTAAACCGGTTTTATCACACAAGACATGATTGGTCTTGTTCTTATACACCATATGAACTATGTGTGTCCTTATAAAATTCTACTCTGATGTCTCAAGTCAGAGGATCATATCGCACATTAATACAATATTTTTAATAAATCATTGACTACATGCATATTATGTGATTTATTATTTTTTTGTCAAATTTAATAAATAGTTCTCTAACTATAAATCCATACTAATGCTCTTGTAACATGACTCTCATTATTACCCTCACTAATATCATCTCATAATATTCATAGGCGGCATTTAGTATACCTACTATGTAATATTGATGCCCAATCTAAATCAATTCTGTAGGGAGCAAATTTGATAATTTTATTTAACTATTAAATAAATTATTTGAACAATTTACATACAGACGTTATTATATATCATGTAGAAATAAAGGAAGCAAAATACAGATGTGAATAAGAACTCTTTCTTTTATTTATTATATAAATATTACAATTTTCACAAACTCTGAAACCGACAATACAAATGGTTTCTTAGACATACACTAACACTCCTTTATCATGGACTAATAGTAAAATAATATTAAATTTTTGGAGTGTTGGTTATATGCCCTAGATCCAATATGGACAAATACGTAATTGTACATTATTGTATTGATTAATAAAATTGACAATTTATTTATAAGTTTTATCTATGTTGACTATTTATATATAAAATCCTTAGAATAACAATTAGAGGAATTAACTTAATTTTAATTTATAAGATTCAATAATTCTTAAATGTTCACAATCGTAGTATTATCAATATTAAAACATTGATAAACCCAAATTAAATCGGCATATGTTATATCTGTTTCCTTAGAGAAGGAAGGTAGTTGATCTCATAAACTATTAGTGAAGGTGTTCACTTAGTCTAACATATGAATGCTTATTAAAGAACAAATTCATCAAATTGACCCACTTGAGAAACTCATATGCAGTGTTATCCATGTGACTAATCCTTAGACTTGAGATCTTCATGGTATCTTGTTTGTGGATCATATATGTTTTGACATTACACCTCCATCGTCCATAACGAGATTGCGCATAGGGTAATGATTGAATAAAATGAGAAGCAGGCAAAGGTTGTGAGAGATCAATAAATGATTCGTTGTTTTAGATAACATAGAGTTAATATCTTAAGGGGTATCATTTTGACATAAGTGATAATATAAATTCATGGTCATGATAAGTTTTAAAAGGAATTTCAGAAACTCTAAAATTATATTATCAGCTTTAGTCAAAAGTTTCAATAACCATGATTTAATAAAGTAAACATTTTCTATACTCTAGAATCTTTGGTGAAATATATATGAGGCGAAAGGATTGTATCATACGGTAATCATATACAGACTAGGTTTTACTAATTTAACATTCTTTCTCAATTGGGGTCATGATGCGTTGTTAAATGTCGCTCTTTATCTATAGAAATTAGTTTCTTAATTAAGGAGTTAATTAAGGATAAATTAATTAGATTAATTTATCTAGACTTAAGAAGTCTATAACTATCATATAAGAAAGAACTTAATGGGTCACATATCAAAAGGTATTGAGAAATTAAGGTTAAATTATGTAAATAAATGATTAAGAATTTAATTATTAATTTCATAATCTTTAAGAGTTTATTTAATAGTTTTAGAAACTATTGGGGGTTATATTATAATTATGCAAAGTAATTGTATTTAATTATAGGTTTCATAATTTGATTAATATAATATTATTTAATTAATTAGATTAATTAAATAATATTTAATTTAAAATAAATTACTAATAACATTATAAATCTATTTATTAATTTTTCTATTTCAATTAGCATTTAAAAAGCCAAAATATGAAACTAATATAAACCCAGTTTTGATCAAATGAATGAGAATTTTTTTCAAGAGTTGAGAGAAAATTATCTTAGTAAAAAACTCTCTAATTTGTCTCTTTTCAAAAATTAGTATTCATGACAAGACACTCTACATAATTAAAATTTAAAAAAATCTTAAAACTCTAATTATCTACCTTATATGGATTACCGTTAAAGATCACATACTTAGGTACTTGATTTAGAAAAGAGTGTCCGCGTAGTTTATGTATTTGAGCCATAATTTTTTGTTCCAATATCGGATTAATACTATTCAAGAAGTTTTGAATAGAAGATTCAAAGATCTACAACTTTATGTTTCACGAACAAATTTAAATTCGGGGGTCTTGAGGGTTAAAAAAGCATTTAAAGACACATATCTACAAAAATTTAATAAAATATTATTCTAACCTCATTAATAATAAAGATTTAAAGTAATATCTTAATCCACTTATTTTATCTTTAATTAATATTATAAAATATGATAAATAGTACGATCATAAATTAAAAATTAATTAATATAATTAATTAAAATAATATTAAATTTCTAATGCATATAGTATATTTAATTTATAAGAAAGGGAACATTCCATTGCATGTATCGATAAGGAGATGCGCACGGTGTTCAAGACCGAGAGGCCATGGATTTTGCAGCGTAGTTACTTTTTCAGCCTATCCCTCTACAGGGAGAAAACAAAATTCGGATTATTTTATGGGTCTTAACCTAGTGCTTTCATTTATAACTAAAGTATTTTTGTGATTTTCTGCTTTCTACTAATTGGTAACATCAGCACTCAGCAGCATTAACAAATGAACTGATGAATGCATAGTTATCTCTGCCGAAGTGTCGTGTCGGAACACACTTTGGCATTACTTAGACGGGGTAGTTTTATCACTTCGTAGTCTGGGAACTGTCTACTGTATGCAAGTTCCTCGGAGATAACAATAATAAATGTTTATCGATACAAAATTGTTGAAGATAATGTCGGAATATGAAAGTCCAAGAAAAGCAGACGACAAATAAACCGGATATAAAGTAGCAAACATTGAATGCAACACATTGGCATACATCTGAAACATAAAATGTTGTAAAAAACTTGCAAATACTTTAGAATCATTTATCTGATTGCACGAACATCCACAACTATGGAGCAAGAACGAGAGAGAGTTATAAATTAGTGATCGGGTTTTGTGTTAATCATGTGATTGACACACATGGTACCTGACGTTTTTGCATGGCCAGATCGACATTTCAAAATATTCTGTATTGTTTGTTTGTACGATAGAACTCCTGGAAACTTCTGAGTCTCTATATTTGCTAGCAGAGTAACTTCAACCGATTATAAAGAGTCTTTTATCTTGTGTGCCCAAGCTTACTAAAACAATTACTAAAACAATAAGCTTAGATCCAATGGCGCCTTGCATTATTTCGTCAGTCTTTATTTCTTTTGTATATGCTTACCAACATCCCAGACTTGCCTCACAAAGAGCTACTAGCAGAATCAGTTTGTACAGGACAGTCCAATGTGTTGCTAGAACCCAACTTGAGAATTCAACTGTTGTTAGGAGATCAGCAAACTACCAACCTTCGTTTTGGGATAATGATTTTTTGCAGTCATTGACTAGTGAATATACGGTATAGTCGTGATCTCTTTTTCCTTTTTTGTCGGCTTCTATTTATTCAGTTTCTAAGATTTGGTCATATAACTGAAAACTTGAACTCTGCAGGGGGAAATATACAGATGACAAGCAGAAAGGCTGAAGGAAAAAGTGAAGACGATGATTAAAAATGTGGCCAAGCCACTGGATCAACTCGATCTGATTGACACCTTGCAAAGACTCCGATTGGCTTATCATTTTCAGGCTGAGATCAAGAACATATTGCATAATATTTACAATAACAATGATGATCAATGGAAAAAAGAGAATCCATATGCAACCTCTCTAGAATTTAGACTCCTCAGACAACATGGTTATAATGTTTCTCAGGGTAATGAATTGTTTCAATTTGTCATGGACATCTGAAAACTCGAGCACACAAATTGGGGAAAGAATCATTATAGTATCTAATAATTTGTTTTGCTTGAGTGCAGAGGTTCTTAGTAGTTTTAAAGATAAGATGGGTGATTTCAGGCAGTGCCTTTGTGATGATGTCAAGGCAATGCTCAGCTTGTATGAAGCCTCGTACTAAGGCATAGATGGAGAAAGCACCGTGGAGGAGGCATGGCAGTTCACTACGAAACATCTTAAAGATCTCAACGAGGACATAGACCTGAATCTAACAGAGCAAGTGAGGCATGCCTTGGAGCTTCCTCTACATTGGAGGGCACCAGGACTAGAGACAAGGTGGTTCATAGATGTATACGAGAGAAGAAGCGACGTTAACCAGATTTTACTCGAGCTTGCTAAGTTGGATTTTAACATTGTGCAGGGAATGTACCAGGAAGAACTTAAAGACATCTCAAGGTAAAGTAACTCCCGTGCTTCTTTGCATTCTAATTAATGACCTAATTTCTAGTGATATCTAAAAGGTGCCAAGTAGATTTGATCTATTTTTCCTGTGAAGGTGGTGGAAGAATAATGGACTTGGAGAAAAACTGAGTTTTGCCAGGAACAGGTTGGTATCATCATACTTATTATGGACCGAGGGGATAGCTTTCGAGCCTCAGTTCAGGTACTGCAGGAAAATGCTTACAAAGGCCATTGCATTTAGAAGGATTTCAGGGTTCTGGTGTATCTTACCACCGATTAAACTGTACACAATTGAATTACAGCTTTGTCTACCAAACTCCAGAATGTGTTCTGCCTAAAGCAAAGACCACAGCCTTGCACCCACTCTATAATTTACTTAGTATCCTTTTAGTATTGAGGTGATTCCACTTAACTTTGAAAGTAAAAATTAAAATGTATTTAGTAACACCAACTTTTAGTGGAACCCATACATTTTTTCACTAAAATTTAACTTTTAGTATTTCCATCCCAAAGAAACTAGGGTTAAAATTCGCCACATCTTAATATCAAACGAACCTCTAACTATTGAGAATATAATAAAATGAAAAATCAAATATAAGTAGCACAGAATGCATTGTATGACCATCAAAAAAACTAGAAAATGGTCTCAAGTTGGTTGTAGGAAAGCATTGCTTAGAATATATAGAATGATATGAAGGGAAAAATATTTGCGGTAGTAGAAATCTAACTGTTGTCAGTGCCAAGTAAAATTTGTGATTATCTACCACCTTTTCCCA
>JAXCLQ010050831.1:0-16253 GCA_035584115.1 Cedrela odorata | reverse complement strand
TACCCTTTTAGTTTTGTAACTTTAATGGTGATCTAAATCTAATTATCTAGAATTACTTATTTAATTAAATCAGTTTAGGCTTAGTTCAAACTACCACACGTCATCAACAGTGTATGAGATGTAAACTCTCGAGGCCCGCCACGTGTCACAGATCATTCCCACTAACTCGAGACCACGTCAGGGCAGACTAAGTAACAGTGCCCTATCTTTGACTGCCACGTCATCAGATGGAATATCGAAAGTACTTAACACGTAAAAAACCTGAGGTATGAAAAATAATAAAGGTGTGTAGAGATTAATTAATTATTAAATATGTTGGAGGAGCCGGGCATAAGACGTTGGAAAAAGCTGAGGAGCTGACATCAAAACCAAATCCTTGCATCATCACTTAACCCCAATTAGACTTGATAACCCTTTTCTTGAGCTATTCAATCATACATGCATATATGATCATTGATCGATGCACATTCCATGTCTATGTGCTATTCAATATACACTGTTTTTTATTTTCTAGATTTTTAATGGTACAGAGGAGAGCCCACTTTGATTTCATCGTAATTGACTGTGCCCATTTGCAAATAACGTCTTTAAATTATAATTAAAAATAATAATTTTGGGTTATATTTCTAGAAGCGAAGTTAGGCTAGGTAACATGATTGAGATAATATAATAAAACTTCAAAAGGAAAATCAAAATCTGGCCGCCACGCCAATTGTCATCAAAACTACACAAATTTTAATTTGTTCAGATTGTTGTCAACATGAATATCTCATCTTTAGTGAACTAATTGAGGTAATTCAAAATGATTAATACAAGGTAGAGTTTGGCTGGAACCAGCTTGCATTGCAGCAGCAGCCAACAAAGTCTATGCATCATGAAGACTTTTTTTCGTCCAGCAAATTGCGTTCAAAAAGCAACAAAATCTAGAAAGAAACCTGCGGCAAATCAGGGAGCTGGTTAGGCTGAAACTATTTAGTCATTTTTTTCCACGCTGAGTTTGTCCAAATCAGTGTATATCAAACTTCAGTTTTACCCGCATGGAATTGATAATTGACCAAGAGGTTGCTGTCAATCAAATGCAATCAATTTTGCTTCTAGATGGGGAAATTAAGAAGAGGGCTCAAATGCACTCGATTGCATACAGTTAAGAAGATTATAGAAGCTAAGACAGGTAAATGACATCATAAAAAATAGCGTCACAATATATGTTGAGCAGTTTTATATCCCACAACCTTTTACTTCTTAATTTAACAGTTCAAAGAAACTCTTCATTTCACAGTAGTTCTTGAGAAAATTAAACTCCCTCATCCAGAACCATCCACAAGTAATGCATTTTTCTTTTATGTACCCTTCAGTTTTCGAGAATAACAAATTGCCACAATTGCATAATGTTAAAAAGGAAAAAGACACAAAAACTAAAGATTAAAAAGCGGGTAAGTTATGCCTATTTCCTCCCACTGTTTTCCAACTTCATTTCCTGAAGGTTCAGCAAAAGATCCTCTGAATTCAAGAAAACCTTGTTGGCTGAATTCGCAATGGTTTGAGCAATTTCTCTTGCAGCTTCAATCTTCCGCAATGTGATAAATGCTGGATTGTTGGCAATAGCTTGACCAATGAGCTGAGCACTAGTGGCTTCTCCCTGGAAACCACAAAGAGAATGTTATCCAACTATAGAGCTGAAAATATGCTCAAATGTATGTAAATTATCACAACATAAGTTGACTAAACTAGGCAAAAGTCCACACAGGATAAAACTTGTGAATAATGTTCTTAAAAGTATCCTCCATTGTAACCCCATCATAACCAATATCATTTTCCTGACTTTCATTATGGTTAATAAACAGTTGAAGTTCTTGAAGATAATACTGATGAGTGCACCAACATCAAAAACAGCAAACAAATTTGAGAACCCAAGCATTTATTCCCACCTGTGCTCGTATTATAGCACTTCTCTTGTCTTGTTCAGCTTTTTCCACAATATATTTAGCCCTCTCAGCTTCTTGTGCGGCAACCTGTTTAGCCTCAATGGCATACGTAAATTCCTTCCCAAAAGTAAGGCTTGTAATAGAGACATCATCCAGGGCAAGGTTAAAATTGGCCGCCCTCTCAGTTAAAATCTTCCGTATTTCTCTACTAACAGCCTAAAAGAAGAAAAGCTTGTGTTGTTCAATATACAATATGGTTGAACATAAATTGCTATTGGGTGGAAAAGAATATGCCGGACTCCTCACCTCTCGCTGGGTGATGAGCTGGCTGGCATTGTACTGTGCAACTACGGCTTTCAAAGTTTCATGAATGATGGAAGGCAGAACCCTTTCATTATAATTCTCACCAAGGGTTCGATAAATCGTAGGCAACTGGTCTGCCACAGGACGAGTGAGGACACGGAGTCCAATCTTAACCTGCACAGGAATATCAGATACAAATTTTAAAAAATGGGATTCAGAATAAAAGAAATAATGAGTAGCAGCCTGATACAAACTTCTATAAATATGGCTCCTAATCACCCATTATAGATATGTCAACTGCAAATCTGTGCATCGAGAATCACTGTTTCAACTGTAAATCTACACATACTGCAACACCACACATATACTATAATTGCACATGTCTGTGAGAGAGAAAGGGATAAAGCTCTAGAGAGTATTGATGTTACTGGTAGCCAGTACAGTGTTTTAACACTAAATAATATTGCAACCCAAATATAAGTACTACATACCAAGCACTTATCATGGGATGCACAATAGAGAAAGAAGGCATGTACAATGAGATTGAAGTATGCAATTATTACAACTACCAGTCATCTTTGTTCCAAAGGGGTATTAAAATGCCAAATAATGATAACAACAAAAGGAATATCTTAACTAATATCTCAAAACTGAATCTGATAAGAAAAGAACAAATTTATAAATTCTTTATGTTTATGCATGAGTAACGCTATCAGCCTAACGCCTGTAGCTTTTAGCAAATTACAAAGTACATGGTCAATAGCCACACACCTTATAAACACTTGAAAATTATGATGATTTCAAACTCCCCAACTACATTTTAAGTATTTCCCCACAATTCTTGAAAACAAAAATAGCAACCACCTATAGTATCAAGAAGACTTTCATAACACTTACAAGGCAAACAATATTAACAACATATGCCTGAAGCAAACAACCCCAGAAAAGGAGCAATGAAAAGGCAATAAATAATTATAGAATGCTACAGTATTACCCAGTGTCATTATGCCAAGATCTGAAAGATATAACGGAACTCCTTTTGTTTTACTTTTGGCAGGAGGATGGAGAACACAAACACCCAAACAAGAAACCGCCAAGGAAAGAAAGATTAATACACTTGAAGACAGTGCAAGCTACGTAAAATTTAGAGCAAACAATACTCCAATGAATTGTACTTTCAAAATCATTCTATGAGTGTTTTTTTTCAACATTGTTTACTTTATAAAATACCTAACAATAGCAATTGGAGGGGAGAAAAATAACCAGTTGAAATTACATAGAAACATGTTTCTCAAAGTGGATTTCTTGGAAACAAAAAGAACAATAATGATAACAAATGTGGTTTAGACGAGTTGCAATTATATACGCAAACAAAATTTGAAGTGCATCACCCGAACATACCAACAGATTGAAGCAATTTCTAAGAACAAGAATAATTAAGAAGAAAGTATTTACCATCTGAAGATCGCGGCTACCAGAAGTACTCTCCACCAAGTGGGGTCGAGCACGGACGTCATAGATGACAGGTCTCTCAAACCATGGAATCATAAGATGAGTCCCCTCTGGATAAACCTGCATACTCAACATGCATTAATCTAATGCTATCTATTACAAAGCAGAAACTACAGAAATAAGTAAGAAATGTCTCAGAAATTAGCAGTGCCAGCATAAAAGAACCACTAATGGCAGGTTAGAAAGAGAGAGAGAAAATCGTTAGGTCCAAATATGATATTGTAAGGCTTAATTATACTCCTGACACCCAAAAAACAAAGGGTATCTCATAATCGCAGAAAGACAATGGTAAAAAGAAAGCCAATCCTTTTTCAGGAGCTGAGGGAACATGAATGCACATGTTTCATAAAACTATAAAATGACTGAGTAAAAGAAACTGAGGCAGTGCTCTGAACAAAGAAAAATTAGTACAAATCCAACACCCTCATAAATTATAAGGTTGTGAAGCACATAAGGACTAGCAACAGTGTAATTTGAAGCAAAGAGAATTCTGATGATGATCCATACCAATCACTTTCTCCACAAGTTGGTGCTAATACTAAAGAATATAATTTAAGGGAAACTCCACAAGCGCACAAAAAACATCTGAAATGTGTCCACATAGAAGATGATGCACTAGTACTCCAAAATACCAAAAGATAGTACAGGTTCAAAAGCTCCTACAAAGTTATAGGACCATAAAGGGCAAAGGGAACAGAAATAATCATTTAATTTTGGCAAAGACAAATCTCATGATGGTCTGTATCTAACACTTTCTCCAAAAAGCTTGATGCAAGAGGAAATTATAAAAGAGGTTTTATCATCTTAAATTAAATGCTTGCAGAAATATGCACCATTTAGGAAATAGATAATAAAGTGGAACAGTTTGTTAAAATACCAGCAAAGCACTTTTGTACATAAAAAATGAATAAATACAGAAAGTGATAAATGAAAGACAAAAGCTTATTGAAAAACAAGAAATGTTATGGTAGAAAACAAAAGAACAAAATATAAGATAAAGCAAAGTACACAGGATAATTTTAGTTCTCCAAACAACAAAAGCAGACATCATCAACTGACAAAGATAAAGAAATCCATGTCAACTACAAGAATAGGGAATTTCGGGCAAAGTAACAACCTTGTCTTTGACACCCATTATACGATTGAACACAATGGCTCGATGCCCTCCTTCAACATTGTAGAGACTATTAGCAGCAGCATACAAACCAAGCCCACCAATAACTCCCACCTTAATTAAGGCAGAAACTGCACCGCCACCTGGCATATTGGGAACTTTGACATTGTTGAAGTTCATGTCCCTAGTTGGTGAGTAAATAAACATTAAATTTCAATGCAATAAAATCAATTACATAGAATTGTAACAATATACTAACAGCACTCAATCATGTCTCCATCTCCATAATATATAAAGCAAAAGGTGCATCGTATATAAACTCCAAATTTAAGGAGATAAAGAATTTAATTCAGACATACAATATGGTACGAGCAAGCCGTCTATGGAAGTGTACAAACTAAAAATAAAACGTTATAAGAATATTGCACAGGAGCCTTACCTATTTAAAACAAGCAAATAAGAGTTTCAAATTGAAGCCACTCAACAAGGCTCCATCAACTTGGAGTGAAAATGTTAAACAGTTTGAATGTTATTACTCTAACGTAATGTAACAACCAGAATTCTCAAAAAGAAAGGTAGTAAAACTTGAAGCTCATGTAATGTTCTGAAAGTAATCATTTTTACTAGCAACTTCTATTCCCACCAAAGCAGGCCCAAGAAAAATAACTTTTAACAATCGCAAATAAGAATTATTGGTGGTGGATGACAACATATTCATTACTGCAACCAACAAACATACAATATTTTTTGTAACTTCGGCAGAAGGAATCTGTCAATACGTTTCAACTCTTCACAATCAGACAGCTGAATACATATTAGCCTCATGCAAAATACTCGCTAACAAATTGGCGTTCAAAAACTAAAATGCTACTTACAACCTTCATTTACAACTTCCACACAAATCATATGCATCCTCAATATTAAAGGTTTGAAAATTAATTTCATACTTTCAACCAGTGGTTTAACAGACATATTTTTATATGAATTGTGTAACTAGAAACATTCTAGATCGCTATACCCTTTGTGCAGGCAATGAACATACAACATTCTCCATCCAAGTAAATTATATGAAAATAACTCCAAAAACCGCAAATACCCATCAAAAACTAAATCTGCACAATAAATTTCAACTAATCCCAAGACACACCGAATGATCAATTCATATAATCATATACTACTTACTGCACAATTTCTAAGTAAATATCTTTATTCAACTTCAATTCAAGTACATCACACCATGAAATTTGAAAACCCCAAATGAGATTTTGTTACTAAAAGTGGTTGCGGAGAAAAGAAGGAAAAGAAAAAACTTATATCTCGCTGTTCAGATTTCTCGAAAATGAAAAACTCAGTTCAGTTAAAGCTAATTTATAACAAAGTTATCGACTTCTTCGGTTTTACCCAAACGTTTCTCAACTACCAAAGACAAAACGTACGGAATCGAGAAGATCAAATAATGACGAACGCTATGTATGCAAACCTTAGAGAAAGTGAATATCGGGAGAAAGCGACGTTAAAGGGTTTAGAACGCAGAAGACAACTTTTGTTTAAGGGTTTAGGGTTTATATTCGACGAAGACGGGGAGAATTGAATGGGCTTCAAAAGCCCACTTTTATTGGTTAACGCAAGGTCCCAATAACGTTTTCTTAATGAACTTTAAAACGGTTTTGTTTTTGAAAACGAAAACAAATTATAAAATAAATTCACATATTTTGCTTTAACGGTACGTTTTTCTAATTGTATTTGTAAAATATTTTTATTTTCGAAAACATGATCGACTGCGACACAATACCAGTCAGTCAATAGTTCAATTAACCCATGCAACAAAATTAAATGCGGGAATGCTCCCATAACATTGAACAATGAATCTGAGCAATGTTCGTTGAGTGACAGTATAGAAACATCCTTTAACAACTATTGACACAACAAATTAGAGTTACATGAGTTAGAAATTTAAAGTAAAAAAACTCTCAAATTGTATCTAACCATGAATCGAAATCCTCTAACACTTTAGACTTTGCAACAGAGTGAGAGGAAGACGATTGAGTTTGATGGGGAATAACCTTTACATCCCGAGACTGATACAGACCATTCTGGTTCATCAGATTAGAAGTTTCATCTAATAAATCATCCAGTACATCATCAAAACTGGCAGTACCAGATGTAGTTTTAGATAAATCTGGCTCTTTTCTCAAAAGTTGATTCTGCTTTGTCAAATTGGTCGTTTCCTCTAATAAATCATCCAGTACATCATCAAAACTGGCAGGAACGGTAGCAGTTTTAGATAAATCTGGATTTGGTGGAGCTGAAGGGTATGGTTGCTGTGAAACAGACAAGGTGTCACTGGATTTTGAGCCAGAGGAATCAAGCAACTTGGTATTACCAAACGAATCAAGAAGCATATCTAATTCTTCCTCTGCAGCTGTTGCCTCAAATTTTGGAAGATTTTTTGAGACTGCAACAGAATTTTCATTGAACCGTTTCGTGGGCTCAAACACTTTCCTTTGCCCCAATTTATCAAACTGACTGGAATTCAAATCACCCTTAGATATATCTTCATATACATTTGTAGCTACTTCAACTTTGTGTACCATCGATTCCTCTTCACCCTGTCACATAAACCACGTAGGGAGTAAGTAAAAACTGCATGTACATGATAGCTGAGAGAGCACCATGATATAAATTCAGTATTGCTAATTTTGACCTCAGAGAAATCATCAAAAACGATATCTATGTCTTTGGATATATCTGCAGCTGCTTCACTTTCATGTTTTGTTTGTATCTGGCCTGATTCCTGATTTCTGCTTGCCATTGATCCCTCTGCGCCCTATCGCATAATCCATATAACATACAGTATTGACCACCACCATAATAATGTAAACAGAGAAGTTACTAAAAGGGAATGAACAAGCAATGTTGAAATCTAAATGCCAAAAGCTTAAAGCATTATAAGCTTAAAATAACACTCACAGATTGTGCAATGAAAAGACAAATATTGGATCAACTAAAATTACCAGCTCTGATGGTAATAAATCTGCTTCAACAAAGAGCCTCTCTGATAAGTCAATTTTTGCTAGCTCTTCCGCAAGAGCATTCAGATTTAGGGACAGAAATGATGCCTGCACAGATAACCACCGCAGGGGGACAACATAAAGGGGCAGAAAGGGGCTAGAATCAGTGAGAAGTAAATATACAGGCAAACCAAACAATATAGATATAAGCTGAAGGTGGCCTCCAGCTAAAGTAAAACAGCAATTCAGTAATGACAAGAACCAAGTGCACTTTTGTAACAATAAATCCATGCATGACAGTACTTAGGGACTATTACCCGCTGTATCTAAAACAAGCCCTTAGTGATGTGTTATGTATTCCATTTATTGCAAGACCTAATTTTCCTTTTGTTTTTGTAAATAGCTCAATTTTCATTAACAAATTCCAGAAAACAAAGAAGCTTCATGAGTTCAGGTTATTAAGGCAAACATCTCTTTGAATTTACCCTGAGAGTGATGTATTGAACAGTCAATTTACTGCAAAGACTGTACAAATATTGAAATACAATTGCATGCTGGTTTTATGAATTGGATGTCCCTCCCTATATAGACATAAGTGGAATCTTTAAATTTTCTCTGCATAGCAATTTGATACTGGCTAATATGGCCATATTTGGTACATATTAGAGCTTATAGTACTTCCAACAATTAGACTGCCTAAGGATGTCTCTTCAATCATGCTGATGATCAACAAGGATGTGATGGGAGCAACAAACCACGGTCAGTTTGAAGTCAAGCACAAGAAAAGATACTAACAAAAAACTTGTGAAGTATAGAATTAGTAGACTACAACAGGGAGAGAGAGAGAGAGAGAGAGAGAGAGAGAGAGAGAGAGAGATATGCTAAAGAATGAATTTATGGGTATGCATTTCTGATAATGCTTTCGTCCAATTATGCTATTTATTTTGCATAAAGATCTTATTTGTGGTGTCAAAAAACAGTAAGTTACCTCTTGAAATGCAGTTGTTTTATCCTCCAATATAAAGTTTTCATCCCCAACCCATGATAAAATGCTCTCCCCCCTGACTGAAAGCATAGAGCCCACTCCCTGAATGAAGCCTCCTGTGAGATTCCCCACAAAAAATAATATATAAAGCATTTAAAATTATAACATTAACAAACATTTCTTGAAATAATAATGCTAGACCGGTGTCTCTACAAAGTAATTGCAGCAACTTTTTACCATTCACACTCCATTTAGATCCAAACTTGAGATTAAAGGAGATTGAAGAATGAAAATGGAAGAAAAGGAAGAAAACAAGAGAGTGTGTTAAGGAGGAAATAAACATTTGAAATTATACTCCCACCCCAACAAAAAGACTTGTTCTATCTTCCACTTTCCATACACCCTCCAATGATCACTGGAGAAAAATCTCTATATCAAATCCACTGTGCAATGTTGATACTTTAAGAAGCTACCAAGAACCAAAGAAACAAACTTTAAGCCAGATCTATCACAATTCCAAACAAGTTTCTGTCGTTCCAGGAAAAGTATTGAAACAATAGAAAAAACACTTCCGATCAATCTCTCACAAGTTCCTAAACAAATCCACTCCCTATCATCTTTTCCCAAGTTCATCATACACATGTTGGGTGGTAAGTCTGTTATGATAACAGTCAAGTAAGAAATACAGATGGAAATTAGGGTCCTTTTGCTATGATTTTCAAAAAGTAGCTTTCTATTTTACAGATCAAGAAAAGATAAAGAAAATATTTTTGTATGTATTTCAACACAAGATTTGGAAAACAAAAAACTCATTCTCCAAAAACTAGTATTAAACTCAACTAATACTGAACTCTTTCAGATACTAGCGTCAGATTTTTTTCATAGTTTTTATTCTTGGAAAACTGCTTTCAAAATTTGCTACCAGAAGCTGGTCCATATTTTCAAAATACCGATTTCAGTTTCTCATTTTAATTTAGAAAAAACAATATGGCAAAATAAACATTTCCTCTATATGAAGAAATATAAAACATCAATTAAGAGCTATCAAATATGCAGCACTTATAATTTATCCACCTCAAGTAACCATCGAGAACTTCATAAGTAAGATAAACATATATGCCTAACAGAAACCAACAAGAAACTAGTACATACCCGGCATAACATCATCCAAAGAAGGAAAGGTATCTGAATAAGAGTATGACTGTGACTGAATTTGAGATTGAGCCTCACCAATCAGGTAACGGTAGTCTGCACCTTTACTCTTTGGAACAACAACATCAGAGGCTTGGGTTGTGCTATCACCAGATGGATTTTCTGCATCCAAATCAAACTCATCTTCATAACGATCCCAGTTTGATGGGAGTCTAGATGTAAGCTGGGACTGGCGGGTTTCTGCCCCACTTTGCTTCCCCGGTGGCTTCTCTTTGCTTCCAGCATTGTCAGAGGCAACTGCCAGGGCTTTTGATTTCTGATATGAATGCGACTTGTTTTTATGGTGTTGAGAGTGAGCTCTCTTTGATTTTGCCAATGCCTTTGCATCCATTACGAATATATACAAAACATTTCCTTGCACAATTAATTAGAGTTCAATTCAACAACTCTGCAACACAGAAAATTAAGAATTACAAACAGTATTGAATTGGGCGCCCTATCAATGAAGAATAAATTATTTTCCAAGAATAATAATAATAAACAGCAGCATTGCAGCAATTTGGTAATTTTGTCTATTCAAATATCAGACATACAGAAACATGAACAGTTAAAAAGCACGAAATGCCCATATTCAAATATGTGTCTTAAATTGCAATTTAAGAATCTTCAATCCGTTTGTTTGCTTCAGAAGCCAAAGAAGAATATAAATTTTGAATCTCACATGGCACTTATTTTCTAAATTTCCAAAAATGAAAAGCTTCGACTAACAAATATCAATAGATAGAGAATTGTAAACGAATTTCAGAAGCAAAAACGAGACACAGAGAGAAATTAGGTTTCATACCTGGATTCGAGTCGATTTGCATAGAATGAATGAACTAATTTGCTGCCGCAGTTCATAAAGCTTCATGGAGGACAAAAGTAGAAATCCCCGCTTTCGGAGTGAACACGGCACCGTTTGCAACCCAAATTTGTTTAATTTACATTTCTCATTATCTCGTTAAGTAAAGAATATGGAGCCCAAAGCCCAAACCAAGAACTCAGGCACCATGGAAGCCCAAAATATAAAAAGGCTAGAAATGGAAACCCGGCCCTCAGTCAAAGATGGTGGTGGGCAAGTCGAACTGTACAGATTAATTCATGGCTGTTAAAGATTTCTTATGAGGATGATATATAATTCATACCCATTAAGAAAATTTGGTAATTGATGGATTAATCACTTCACCCATCAAGCTGCTTAATTGTCATCGTCTTATTCTCAAGTTAATTGTCAAATTTTTTTCTATCTCTTAAAAGAAATTCAACGATCCATGATCCATATTACCAGGATGATAATGAGTTTTCTTTACAGATAGAAGGAACCAAAATAACACATTCCAAATGCCCAATATTAATCTGTAATGCTACCATCAAGAAGATAATACTGTTTGAAAATCTCTCCTTCTCTGGTTTACTAGCCACCTAGTGTTATAATACTATACGTAGATTCTATTTGTCTGCTGGCGTTCAATATTTTATTGCAGTCACCATTCACATTCAATATGGGCACAATGGTAGATAACAAAGATCACTTTTCTGTCTTTAAAATATTTGCTTTTCTACTTTTGATTCAATTAGCCATTCTAGCTAGTGACAAGAGTGGAAGATGGGCCTTTTATGGTCTTTTGAATGTTTGAATTTCCTTTAACAAAGCTACATATATATAGTTTTAATTGAACAAGTATGTTAATTTGTCCGTTGTGTATGTTCTTTTTTTTTTTTTTTCTCTTATCTCAATTGCCCAATTATAAATGAATGAATGATTAACAATAGACGATATCGATCGCCCAACCCAAAGCTTTCAATTCAATTTTCAATGTAAGTTATCTTCCTTCGTGCATCTTCTAGTGCTCACAAATTGATGGCGACATTGTCTTTCTCATTGCACATCTTTGTGTTAAATTGAATATCAACTAACACTTAATTAATTTAAACTATGTTTTGGGCATTATTTGCTCGCTTTTCAATCTCTCTCTCTTTATATATAATGGTGGAGTCAAGGGTCCCTACCTATCTATTCTCATAAAAGGAATACTAGCTAAACCTATTCATGGTTCACTTTGATTTTGAATGAGGAAGATAGTGGGTACTTTTTTAAGCCCTTTAACTTTGCTTTTCCATGCCAAAAAGTTAGTCACCAATCTTCTCCATATCGTATATGCCATTGCATGAATGAATTTGTACACTATCATTTGGCTGATTAGTTCACACGATAGATCATATAGTGGTGGTCTTAATGTAAAACTTCGTTGGGTGTGTGATAAAGAGCAATAAAAAGGAGGGCATGCAACTAGTCATCTGAAAACTGCAATAATTTTGTCAAGAAACGACAGCAACTTGTTTTTAAACAATTGTTGCCGTCTTTTTGACCAAGCTGGTCTTTGAAAGAACAGTGTAATGGCGTTCGTCAATTAATGTAAGCAAAGTAATAATATTTGGAATCCAATATCGTCCACTAAGTGACATATACATATTTTAGCCTCATCTCTGCATGAGAAGAGAAGGTTAATTTCATGAATACCAATTTTTCTTCTTCGATATCGTTATTGTTTTGATGCTTTAATTGCAATTGCATTAATAGAGGAGATTATGATATATATGATCAAGCTAGTGACCTAGATGAGCAGTTCTTTGTTTTCCATCCATCGGCTTCTTTGAATTACAATTGATTCTTGAAACCACTTCCTTATAAATTTTGTAGTAAACTATTATATTATTACTTGAATAATAAAGTCTTGATATTTTAATTAAAATAACTAATAATTGAGTACTTTAAAGAATTAGCAAATAGGGAATTAATGCCTGATATGCTACCCTTACAAGAGGGCAGTTGTCCTTTACAAGTTTCAGTAAGGTCATCCTAACCAAAAATAAAACAAAATAAAATAAAATATATGTATCCTTCAAGTTGTACGTTGAGCACAACATAATAGACCTCGTATGTTATGCGAATTTCTGTCTGTAATATCTGAAAAAGGTTTAATTATGTTTTGGATTTGAACATGGAAAAAGATTCCGAATATCAAACTGGATTTTATATATGGAAATTGTCTACCTAACTAGCCATAATTCGGTCACTTAAAGCAACAACCCAAAATTCAGAAAGAATATTCAAAGCATTAGCCAGCTTTTGGCTCTAGTAGCAAAGGTTTGGTTAAATGCAAAGACTCCATCTAAGTTGTGTCATGTGTATCGCAAATTATAAAAAAGTAAAGGGAAAAAAAGGAATAAAGATGAGTAGTAGCTGGGTTTGTGAAAAAGGCATATATTCGCCAACTTTTTGATAAGCAAAGGCATGTGGTTTCTGTAATGGGGATTCCTAGATCTAACTCTGCTTTGCTTTTTGGATATTTTTCAGGAATATCAACTAATCTCCCCACTGCAAAATTATTAATCTCTAATTACTTTGACAGAATTGTCCTTTGTTGATTAATTAAGTAGAAAATGTAAACTAATCATCAAACTTAACCCTTCATTTTGGATAATTACCTTTGTAATATAGCTAGCGGCATGTTGTAATATAATTTAAACACACGATATCACAACTCTTGGATTTTAATGCACAATTGTGCTACAAGACATGTGCCATATAATTTTAACTCAATTTAACTATATGTGGAATATCTAAGATGAACAGTGATGTGAATCTGTGACTAAGTTTTTGGTGGAGTTATCTGTAGTTATTGTTTAATGCTTTGAAATTAGTAAATACTTTCCGGGGTTTTGTTAAAATTGCATAATCAATTCCTATAACTCGGTCTACTTCCTTCATTTTCAAAGTAAAAGACAAGTGAAGAAACAAACATAACCTTGGTGACAACATTTTGCTTTCCCCCAAACAATCTTCTATTTCAAATGCAAACCTAGCTAGTCATTTGGTTGGTTTCTAATGATTTAGATATAAATATAATTAAGTTCTATTAATTATTATAATTTATTTATTTTTTCTTACCTCAAAACAAGCAGAGAGAGAAGGAGAAAGAAAAATAGAATACTAAACTTCTGGGGTTTGAATTCGAATCTCGCAACTGGCTCCTTGAAAGTTGAAGCCTTTGAGATGTGTTGGAGAAGGAGAGAATATTCTGGTGCCGCCACAGTTCAACAGCAAAAATCCAAAAAATTTATACTAAACAAAGTTAGAAAGCAAACACATCATTAGATTATGATTAAGGTTAGCAGGAAAAGTCAGCCCACAAGGAGACGACTGCTCACACTTCCAAAAATTCACTGCCTTTGTCAGCTCGCTGTCTTTTAACCTGTTCCCCTACCCTTGCTAATCTCAGTATTAATTAGCACAAAGAAATTAATAATTAAATATTAAACTAAAGCATCCGAGATTAAGTTTTCAAATGGGACAATTTAATTAAAGAATATCTTATTTTTAAACCATGTGACATCTTCCATCGATGTATGCCTTCGTTAGGAAAAAGCCTCGAGAATACAGTCTTTTTTAAATATTATTTCTTATAATAAAAGCTTACCCTTTATTGTATAAATTCACAGTCTAAATTCTATCATCTAACTCATAGTTCATGTCATGGAACGATTCATATATCAAACACATCAAACAATTTATTTATAAATAAAAAAAACTGTTCATTCCATCAGAAGAAAAGTAGAAACATAAAAAGAGATCACAAGTACAAAGTTGATCATCTATCATTCAAAGAATGAACAACCAATCAAACTTTGCACTTTTAAATTAATGAAATCATATGTAAATGTTTCTATTGTATTCACTATAGCAAGAACATTAAAAGTTAATACTAACAATTAATTACAGCAAGCAGTAATAAAATATTTAGAGGGGCAAGTAGGTAACAAAATCTAGTCTATGTGAGATGGGAAGATCCATGGTCATACTGTCATCGGGACGATTATTCCCTTTTATGTATAATGTTTCGTCGTTTCTGTTGGATTTTACCTTCTTTGACAGATGGCACGTGCATGACAGATTTTGCAAGACAAGGAAGTTATCAAAATCTTATAGTTTGATTTCAAACTGAACACGAAAGAGCTAGCTAGGCTAGCCGATCGATTGAGTCAAAATGAATCACGGTCTTGTGCCATTGTTATGTATCAGATCAACATGTAATTGGTAGAAATCTTCTTAGAAAAATGCTTTCTAACTTTCATTTGACTGAAGAGAAAATAGAAGAATTTACATGCTTTTGTGGAAAATGATGATAAAAGATAAGAAAATGGGCATCCATCTCTTCCTAGTCACAGTCAATCAGACATGTTTAGTCTTTTTCCATGACTAAATTGCTTTAATTTGTGCTCTAGCCTGACAATATGGGTCGAAATCAAAAGAAATATTTTCCTTGTGGGAAACTATATGCAAGAATAGTCAATCTATAACTTGAAGTTAGGGTTTTGTTCTTGATAAGAGCACCACAACTTTTAGATACAATTTAGACTTCTTTTTTCTCCAAGAATAAAAGAAAAAAGAAACACTTTGATTGTTCCAGCTGTAACATTTTATTTATAAATTAGCCACTATCAAACTTCATAATAATATAAATTTTCATAATAGTAGAGCAATACCTAATGGTCCAATGATTCTTACAAACAAGAATGTGAGATGCCTAGCTATTTCTTAGAATAATTTTCTAAATATTTTTTACTTTGCTTTTTATACCTATCATTCAAAAAGAAAAAGAATGGTAACTTAATCTTTTGAGTCAAATACGTTTCAATTAATTCGTTTGACTCTGATCATGGTTAAAAACAAAGAAATGTAATCTACATATTAGTAGAGTAGACAATGCAATTCAGTTGATGGTAGACAATCTATCTATACCAGGAGGAATGGAAAAGACTTCCTTACATTTGTACAGTGGTTTTTTTTTTTTTCCGTCTTCGAATATTCAAATCTACATTATTTTATACTAAAACGAAAGCAATTAAAATATATGGTAGATTGAAAGGAGTAGATTAGAAAATTAAGGAAACAAAAGGCAAACAAATTATGGGATAATCATTCCGAATGGGAAAGGCATGGAGACTAGCTTTTCTACAGGCCTCATCATATGTGTCATCATGCACCTTTGAGGTTTCCCCACCTCCCTTCCTTTCTTCTCTTCAATCCCCTTCTTCACTGCCTCTCAACTTTAACTTTTCATCGCCTCCCTCGAAATATTAGTATTCTATTGCACACAAAAGCAGAAGGGTAATTAAAATGACTGCAGAAATATTATAGAGAGAGAGAG
>JAXCLQ010050820.1:0-18907 GCA_035584115.1 Cedrela odorata | reverse complement strand
AATAATTTAGGGATACTCAACTAGCAACTAAATAATTAATTCTTATTAAAAAGAACAAAGGGGAGGAACTAATTAATGAAGGTGAAATCATAACCCTAGAGTTTTTAGCCTATTAATTTAATCACATTTATTTTATTTACATTTAAATTTATTTTTAATTGTCTATCCATCAATTTTCGTTAGCCAAATAAAATCTAAGTTATGCTAAGTTTTGGAAATTAATTTACAACAATCCTCGTGGGACGATATTTATCTAATCACTCTATTACTTGTTCGACTCGTACACTTGCGATTTTGCACAACAAATACGCATTTACTGGATTTTGGATCCAACTTTGTTGTTTCTTGGGAATTGTACATCACGTACATAGGACTTCCAAATGTATGGAGGTTGGAGTAGTCAGCCGGTTTTCCAGTCCACATCTCCATCGGTGTCTTCAACTCAATTGCTGTTGATGGTGACCGATTTATTAGGTAACAGGTGGTACAAATAGGTTCAGCCTAATAAGACTTGGGTAATTTTGCTGTTCTCAACATTGCCTTTATCCTTTCCAACAAGGTTCTGTTCATCCATTCTGCCACTCTATTCTACTGAGGAGCGTATATCGTAGTGAATTGCCTTTTGATCCCTTTTTGCTAACAAAATACATCAAATGCATCATTGGCGAATTCTCCTCCATTATCCATTCTTAGACACTTGATCATTTTCTCGGATTCAAGTTCTACCCGCACTTTGAAGACTTCAAACACATCTCCCTTCCTCTTAATTGGATGCACCCAACATTTACTAGAATAGTCATCAATAAGTGACACAAAGTACTTTGCTCCTCCTAGGGACGTAACCGGTGCTTGTTAAACATCCAAGTGAATTAACTCCAGAATACTTCTGCTTTTAGAACTGGATGTGCTGAACTTCAATATGTGCTGCTTACTAATAACACACTGCTCACAAAATGGTAGAGACACCATTTTAAGTCTAGGAAGTAACTTCAGTTCTAGAGAATCTTCAAACCTCGTTCTGACATATGTCCGAGCTTTCGATGCCACATCATCGTTGATTCTTCTTCTCAACTTAAAGATGAGACCGATGCCTCCGCTTCCTGCAATGTTTCTCCTTGCAACATGTACAAGTTTGCAGCTATCTTTTCCGCCTTCATTACTACAAGCGCTCCTTTTGCAATTTTCATGATCCGGTTCTCAATCCGAGTTTTACACCCAATTCCATCCAATTGTCCTAAAGACAATAGATTCTTCTTAAGGTCCTTCATATGTCGTACCTCTTGAATGATGCGAGTCGTGCTGTCATACATACTTAACTTAACAGTCCTAATACTGACAATCTCAGAGGCATGATCATCTCCGATGAACACAGATCCTCTTGAGATCTTTGTATTGATAGAACCATTCTCTTCTAGAGGTCATGTGCCATGTCGCTGCTAAATCCACAAGCCATACATTAGCAAATTTCTTTCTGCCTTTAGTAACTATTGTCGCCTTGTTACACAAGATTTCTCCACTCCCAGAGGTACTTGCCATATTTCCTTGAGAACTCATATCTATATTCTTCTTATTTTTCCAACACTCATTTTTCATGTGCCCGACCTTGCCACAACTATAGCATTTGACTTTCTTCTTACTTCTTGATTTTGATCTACCATGGTTTTGGCTCCCACTTGAGTCACGTTCCGTTGATCTCCCTCTCATTACCGATAGAGCCTCCATTTGAGGCAAACTTGCTAACCTGTCTTCTTTATTTTTTCGCCCGTTTTCTTCTTCTAACACAGCTACTGCTATATCATCGAAAACTAGGTTATCGAAGCAGGTACCTTGAGTAGTCAAGTTAATAATGAGTTAATCATACGAGTTTGGTAAAGTTTGAAGTAGAAGCTTCGCACGTTCATTTTCCTCTATTTTATGGCCCAATGATGTGAGTTGCGAAAATAGAGTTTGTAGAGAGTTGATGTGCTCCGTCACTGTTGTTGATTCCAATATCCGAAGAGTGTAAATCCTTCTCTTGAGGAAAATCTTATTGTAAAGTGATTTTACCTCATACAATTTTGTAAGGGCATCCCATATCTCCTTTGCTGTCTTTTTCTCTTCAATGCTCAATAATACCTCATTAGCTAATCCCAAGTAGAGATCAGTCATTGCATCTTCATTCATTTCATTCCACTTGTTGTCATCTGTGATACTTGCAGGTCTATCTTCTATGGCCGCCAAACACTTATCTTTTCTCAAGATCGCCTTCATTTTCATCTTCTACAATGAAAAATTACTCTCATTGAATTTTTGAACTTCAAACTTCGCTGCCATAGTCCCGATCTTACTTGAACTCACTCCCACCATTTCACCGTGAACAATACTGTATTTGTGAACAGTACCGTATATGTGAATAGTAGCATATATATGAATAGTGACCGTACTTGAACAGTACCTCCGTGAACGAGTTTCAACCACCTGGAGCTCTGATACCACTTGTAAGGATACTTGGGACTATTTATCTGCAACTTACAAGGAAACTCACAACCAATTGTTATGAAAATAGGAGGCTTTACCTTCCATACAAATATAAGTGGTCTTACCTACCACATAAACACAATAATAAAGTAGGAGGTTTTGCCTACTATATAAGCACAATGATAAAGTAGGAGGCTTTGCATTCTATATAATCACAACAATAAATAATAAAGATGAAATAAATAACACACAGATTTACGTGAAAAACTCCAAATTAAATGGGATAAAAAATCACGGGCAAAGTAGAATAATTCACTATAGAAAATGTGATTATAACTTCTCTCTAATTACAAGGAGAGTACAATTGCAAAACACTCTCTCAAGTTGAGAAGTTAAAGAATTGAGAGGATTTGAGAAGGGGATACGAACGAATGAAATGAACCCTCTTATTTATAAGAAAATTTCATTCACTATTTAATAAAATAATAATAAAAAATATTATTATTTTATTATATATATTATATTAATATTAATATAATATATATATTTTCTTCTTTCGGTGCAGTACTTCACATTTTCCCATATTAACCTAAAAACACAATTATTACTTAGGCCACTAACTTCGAAATTTCCAAGTGCTCAAACATTTTAAATTCAAGCTTTTAGCGACAAAGTCAAGCATCCAATGCCCTATATTCAACATTTACTACCTACTGATTCAGGTGGTCAGGTATATACATGCTGGTTGTTTACTGTTAATTTACATAAGGATGCGATCTTGGACTAATGGTCTTTCATGCATTAATTTCTTACAGTCATTTTCTTATTGTGACCGTGGTCCTCTTTTTGTTTAGTGTGTGGCAGCTTCCCATTGCTATTATACTGATTTTATTTAATAGTTTAGCTGTATCTATGTAGGGAGGGATCTGTGTGGGGGTTTGGCTTACGGGTAACTCATTCGACTAAAGGTTCAGATTCATGGATTGATGATCCTATTACACGCCATGTTATTGGCCTCTATATTGATATGGAGGGAGGAGAGAATCATCTGCTGTGGCCATTAATATTGCATATAAAAGGCCCTTTTTGCATCCTTATATTGCCTCTAGTTGAGCCAAGGCATTTAAAACCGTAATGCAAGATTATGTAAACAATCTGATTGTGGCAATGCTCTAGGTGTTGACAACAGTTTATCTTCCCTACTGCTTGATCTTCCATCCACCACAGGGTATGGTAAGTTACTTGCATTGTTATTTTAGAAAGAATAGCATGAAAGAAGGTCACTGCCCGTTGTCCCAATTTTGAATCAGCTAATATCGGTTCCTTTTAGCATCCTCTGCAAATTCATTTTTGAAGCATAGTTAATAATAATTGTCCCTCGTGATGTTTTCTGTCATTTTAGTTGCAAGGTATTGATATATATATTTATACATTATAAACATGCTTGATTGCTTTCTCATTTTCCTTTGTAGGACATTCATGGTGGCACATGCTATTGGTGATGTAATTACTGGTGATGTGGCAGAACCTGAAGTGGTAGTAAGCGCATCACCATCAGTTGGAGGGTTGTTGGATTCGCTGACAGGAAGTATTGGAATATCAGGCATCTCCTCAAAAGCAAAGCCTGTTGCTGCACCAGTTGCTTCTTCTGCACCTTCCGGCGCTGCCGTGGTGGGAATTGTTGGCATGCATACAATTACGCTAAGATATGAGCTGTTTTTTTTAACTGTAGTTGGTTAATTGGTTTCATGAATTCCGAAAATTTTGTGAACTCCGCTCTTCTCACCAATTACAGAATGCTCTGTTTTGCGTATTTGACATTGCTTTGTATCAATGAAGTGACTACCCACTAGTTTATACTTCGGCAATCCTTATTTTGTATCGCTATGGCATTTTGTATTTTTAGTAATGACTTGGATCTTCTTGTATATTTCTTGGAGCCTTCAATATTTGGATATTGACTTGTATTTTTGTCTAATTTTGAGAAAGAGTATTGTGCTTGTAACAGATTCTTTCTATTTTTTGTTGAATCATGGGAGGCCAACATTAACTTTACACTTAACTCAAGCACCTAAGTAATTAGACAAAAAAAAAAAAAATTCAAGTTTAAATACAATATAAAATGAAACACTGCTTATAATAAAGAAGCAAATACTTTGTCTGGACGTATATTCCAAAAATAATGAATTACTTTGAATTTATTAACTTAAAAAAATACAATCCGAAAATATATTAAAATCTTTTCTCAAATTCTGAAACCGTCGTATATTGAAGGTAAGAAATTTTTTAATAACATTATATATTAAATTTATTAATTAAATTTAAGAACTTAAAGAGTTTTATTTTTTTAAGAATTAAATGTAATTAATTTTTGTATATTGTAAAAAAATAATCACATTATTATTTTTTGAAAATTAAATTTAATAAAATTATTTTTAAAAAATATTCTACCGAATACATATTCACCATTTTTATCATTTTCAATTACAGTTATCAAGCATGTATTTATTGTTTTCATTTTCATAATACGATTTCAGAATATGATACTGTACGCGTTCTCATATCTTAAATATAATATTTAAAAAATATCATTTTTATTTTTATTTTGTAAAAATACTAATTTAAAAATAATAACGGGCCATAAATATTTATTTGTTTGGCAAGTTGCTCGGTAGTGGACAAAGGTGGTTTTATTCTAAATATACTCGGGAAGCGCCAATATTCAGTTGACTGCAGGGAAAACTATTTTAGTTGTCAAATTCTGGAAACAACATAAAAAAAAACTATTGAAAAATATGTTGTCTTGATATGTTTTTCCTTTTTAAATGGTTTTCGTTGTGAAGTTATGCTGATGTGTTTTCAAAATCCAAGCAAAACTACAAAAGATTATCATGATGTCTTGACTATGCCACGATTTTATTTTCTTCTTTGCATATCCCTCTTATGTGTATTTTTGTGTTAAAAATCCTTTTGTACTGTTGTGACTTTGACTGGGTGTTTTTGAAAGAAAGTAATTGTCTTTTGGTTGGGATCAGAACTTTATGGTTTCAAGCAGTCTAAGTTGGAACTAAAAACAAATTTGAAGTTTGAACTGATGAATATGCATTTCTTCTCCATATTTCGAATCAATTAAATCGGTTGTATCTGAAGTTTCTTAAGCGAAATCCTGGTTATGATGGAAAGGTATGGAACTGATATCTCTTAGTTAGGCTATAATAATTAAGTTATTGTTTTGATTGGGTTACCCTTTAATATATGCTAAAAATTATATAGGTTTCCATATATGGTCATTCCTTGGGAAGTGTCCTCTCTTATGACATTCTGTGCCATCAAGAGAACATATCTTCTCCATTTCCAATGGATTGGATGTACAAAGAATATGACGGTAGCGAAGAATCATCTTCGGATATGAACAACCAGCCTTCTAGGTATGATTCTTCAACCAATCTACAGAATGATATCTCCACCGCGATGAATGATACTACGGATAAGGTGAATCTTGTAGATGAAGATACGAGGAGTGTGAAATTAACTCAATTGATGCACGAGGAAGGCCGTTTAAAAGATTTTTCCCAAATTATGGGTCCTCTCATGTCAGATTCGGGCGAACTTTCCACAGCAGCTGTAGACTCTGGGGGAACAGGTTACAAAGATGCTCATGAAATAGTTCATGGTTCTAGGGCCACTACACTTTCTCGGGAAATGGATGACTTAAATGAAGCTACCTACTCAATCAGTGGTGTCTCGTTTGGTGGCATGGAGAAGAGGAAGATTGCATAGATACCAGTGAAAAGGATAAAACAATTAATCTTCTCCAAAAGAATTTTGTGAAACCATTGGTTTTTGATCAGTTACAACACTTCTAATGAAATTTCTGCGTTTTAGATTGATTCCTTGAAAGAAAAGAAAGCCAAATTGGAATTGCAACATGATGTTACAGGTATAAGTGGTGGGAGCATTGGTTCATCTCTGATCTTCACATTCTATTTTTTGATTCTTTCTTTCGGAAGGAAATCTTATGTGTTCATTTACTTGGGTTCAATGTGTTCCATAAACAGAAAGTAAGGAGGCGCTTCCTTTCGATTTGAAGCAACCCATATCTGAGAAGATACCAACTAACCTAATGATGCACAAAAGAGTTGTACCCCTTTTATTAACTACACAAAGCTTTAGTTCAAGGTTGGGGACAAAAAAAAAACTCTTCTTCTTTTGTTGGGTATTTTTTTAACCTTTTTGTTGTAACATAGCTTTTCCTTAGCAACTTAATTTTTATTTTATTTTATTCATTTGATAGATTGCATATTAAAATCTTTGTATTTAAAAGAAAAAAAGAAAATTGTATCTTTACAGAGCTTATGATGTACATATGAGCTCAATCAGCATTAAATGTCGGATCTTGTAATTTATTTGATTTATCTCAGGTTGATACATTCTTTGCTGTTGGATCGCCTCTTGGTGTCTTCCTTGCCCTCCGCAATATTCGTATTGGAATTGGTAATACTTAATAATCTAAGGTCCTCATACACTTCAATATTTGATTAAAGGATATTCTAAATGCTGGACATGGGATTGATGAAAATATTTCAGTGTTCTTATTACTTGTATGTTTAGTAGTTGGGGTGAATAATGAAAAATATATCTTGTTTCATTGTGGGTTTACAATTACTTATATACGTGTTGAAGAAAAGCTTTCATATCAAGAAATACCAAAAAGTTGGACCAATGTCAAAGATTTAAGTCATTTATTTATTGTTATTGGACCTAATTATCCATGAATATATTTTGGGTACTTATCTAGTTACAGTCAGTTCTTTGTAGAATCTTTTATTATGATGCATATTTATTTTTCATCTTAACTGACATTAGATTCATGTGCATTGTCAAGTATTAACTGTATGGTTTTCATATTAAAAAAAAAAATTACTTTGCTGATGCTTATATATATATATATATATATATTTGAACCATCCTTTAGAGGTTTGTATCTTTCTAAGTTATGTTTTCTTGCTTTGATTTGTATATAATATTTGCCTCAATATTCAAGCTCTACAAAATCCAGTTTGATGAGTTGTTTTTTCTGCTATTTTCAGGAAAAGGCAAGAGTATTGGGTGGAGGAAAATAAACGAAGAGATGCCAGCTTGTCGTCAAATGTTCAACATTTTTCACCCATTTGATCCCGTAGCATATAGGTTTGTCTTTGGACATATATTTGGATGCTCTTATAATTCTGTTTGTCTTTTCTGATTGCTGAAGTGGGTTTATTGTATTACCGGGAACTTGTTGCATACAAGGCATGATCATTTGTTCAAAACGCATAACCCATTAATGTAAAGGTAATCCCGCGGACACATAATCCTCATTGTTTCATTAATCTCGTAAGTTGATTCAGCTACAATAATTATTAGACTGTACTTAACAAGTGTATATTTTCAAGATTGGTTAAATGTTTTCTTTAAGAACTTTTTTCCCATAAATATTAGAAATTTTTATTTAGATTTGACGTTTCTGCCCATATTAGGAAAAAGATTTGTATATAGAGCGATCCCTTTCAAAGATTTTTAAATATTTTTAGTCTATTATACATAGTTATTAAACCCGGACCGGCCCGGCGATCCAACCGGTTGACCCGGTACTTAACCCAAGTTGGTTCAAGATTTGGACCGTTTAAGGATTAAACCCATTATGAACAGGCGGTTTAAGTAAAAACTTGGTGAACTGGACGGTTTTGTGTGACCCAGCCGGGTTAAAAAATAATAACTTGAAATCCTAAATTAACCTTTTGTTTTGAGTTATAGCTAATGGGTATTAATGTAATTTGACCAAATTAAAAATTAAAAAATCTAAAAAAAAACCCTAAATCAGTAAATCCTCTCCTTCTTTTACATTGCTAACTTAGCGAAATCTGTTTTCTTCTACTTTGTGTCCATCTACCGCTTTTTTAACTTTTTTTCTCAAATCACCTTTATGTTCATAGGCTCCACCAAATAATTGTAAGTAAATATTTTATACTTTTTATTAGATATGTTCATGTATTTTAATAATTATATAATCTGAAATGTGATGCGGTAGTTTTAATTCATTTGATTTATGCTATGTTTTTAACTTTTCAAGATTGGTTTGGAATAATAATATTATTTAACTTTTCATATTCAATTTGTTTGATTCATGCTCTGTTTTTTTTCTCATTATTCACTCTTGACAAACACCCCATTACTTTTTTCTGTCTCTTTCTCTCTGTTAATCTTTGTACGTTTGTTTTTTGTCTTATAAAATGTTGGGAACATCGATAAATCCCATAAAACAGCTTATTTTTATTCTTCTTTTGTTTCCTATTCTTCTTCTTGCGAAAAAGGAATGACAATAACCATGTTTTTCTCCATATCTTCTTTTGATAATTATAACTCTCTTCAGTTTCTTTTCAGTCGTTCTAAATTGCACTGCTCCAAAACTTTGACTACCAAGCTTCCTGGAGTCAAGTTCCAAGTCTCCCTACTTTAAAATATTTTTTATTGACCTGATGGACCCAATAGTTGAACTAGTGACCCATGATCAGACACTATGAACGGATTAGTGACTGGTCCGGTTTTGATAACTATGCTATTATAGTACTTTTGTATGATACTAGAAAAGGTGGAGAATGAATCTTCTCAAAAACAATTGGGAAGAATTTTGTTCCTTTGATAGAAATGCCACAAAGCCTTGTCCTTGGTGATAAAGAATCCTTGCGCTCATTTATATACACACGCATCGCATCTTTTGACTCCGAACATATATATCTTATTATGATATTGATGAAAGTTTTATTTCATGTGAATGGCATGTCTTCTCTTTTGTTTGTTTTTCTTTCTATTTTTGGCTTTGATATGATAATTCAATCTTAAATATGGGATCTCTTTAAGGAATTTGTGTTGGATTTTTATACAGAACAGAACCGCTTGTCTGTAAAGAATACAAAAACAAAAACCCAGTTATTATCCCTTACCACAAAGGAGGGAAGAGGTTGCAGCATATTGGATTTCATGTAAGCCCCCTTGACACTAGTAAATAATGAATTAAATTTACTTTTTCTCTTTCTCTGGAGCATTTTTTATTTTCCAATTATTCTTTCTTTTTAATTTCTTCATATATGTGGTTTAGGAATTTACTTAAGATTTAGCAGCTCGTTCTCAGACAATAGTGGATCATTTCAACTCTATAAGGGTGGGCTCTTTTGACTTTTTAGAGAAGAGACATTGAACAAATCATTTATCTGTATGTAAGCTTAACCTCAGTTTTGATTCACAGTTGCAGAGATCTAATTCCTAGAATCTAGTTTCATTTATCTAAGTTTGCATACATATATAAATGTGTGAATATATACTATTTTTAGGTATCTATTAAAAATCAATTGACTTTCTGTTCTTAGTTCATAAGGAACTGCCTTGTACATTTTTTGGTGTTCGGTTTTTGATCACATGCGAAAACTATTGAAATCATGAGTTTTATACTGTTGAAACGGGTTAAAGTGCTTATAGTTTATCAATCAAGAAACATAGATGGCATAGAATGTAATGGAACCTCTACTTTATAATTTCAATAGCTTTTCTTTCACCTGGCCTAAAGAAGGGAAAAAAACTATGCAAGGAGGAAAAATATAAGGGAAGAAGAAAGTCTCTTAATTTATGTTGATCTTCTTCATGTGTATGTTATTAATGATATAAATCAATCTTTTCTGTTACTTGCAGAAGAAGCAGAACAGGTCAACAAAAAGAAGAAAGATCGTATGGCTGTATAATGATGGGGAGGCTAACTGGAAGTGAAGAAGGACGGATAGACCACTTGCTCCAAATGTGTACTGTAGTTTGATGCCGGTATTTTGTGCTTTACTGTTATTTCATGTTCTTAATAATTTTCTTTTGATTGTCTGTGTTCATATGCCTGGTATCCGTGCTTCCTTGATAATTTTGTTTGAATTGTTGCCTGTCCTATATTTTCACGTCTGGTACAACCATTGATGCCTTTGTCTGCCGTATATCATTCATTCCTTCTCATGGCCAAAAAATTACTGGCGTTATCAAATTGTGGTACATTCGATAGATGGATGTAGTTGTGCAGCAAGTAAGTAAACTGTAGTTTTAGGCAGCTTATATTTTTGTTTTCACTTTGGTAGGTTCAGATTTTATGTTCACTCATTCCCTGTCAAAATAGTTGCATTTGAGTAAGTGAAGAGTACGTGAACAATGTTAATAAATAGTGTTATATGAACATTATTGATTAACAGTGTCATCTGAACAACAATGTGCTTGATAGAAGAGTGACACCATGACACTTCCTGTGCTCGAACGAGGAATAGTAAACAGTGATGAACAGTGACTCTTGGCGCCCCACCCATCTAGTACTTACCTTGCCCTCAAGTAATGAACAGTGACTTCAAAACAATAACTTCGTGCCCCTCTAGTGTATACCTAAAGTTCGAGCGGTGAACATTGTGTGTGAATAGTAATGCGTAAACATTATTTTTGTAGACAGTAATTTTCCCTAAATTAATTTCTTTTGGACAATTTTTTGGCCACTGAACCATAGAAAATCACACTCTTGTATCCCATAATGAGTAAGAGGCTTATTGCAACGTAGAAGGCTTATTATAATTTATTTTCTTGCATTATTCTTGAAAGAAACTTATTGAAGTTGCTTAGTGAACAATTTCTCTCTTTATGTATTCTTTTCATAAACACCACCATTGTTCTACTTTTCAAAGTTTTGAATGTTGTTGGTGGCTAGAGTTCTAGCCTTGTGAATGTATCGTTCAAGGATTCCATAGAAGAAAAAAGATTTTGGAATTCTGAACAACGGACTACTTGGAGTGGGTCACTTGTCGAAAGAATCATATTTGAGTAACAAGAGTTCTTGTACTAAATCATCAGTTGTAAGTTCTTCTTTATCTAGTGAAATATTCGGTGGCTCTTGTATTAGTCCATAGGGTTTTTATCATGTGAAGAGTTCTTCATAAGATTTCCCAACTTCGTTGACAAATTATTATCTCTATTACTTGTATTGTTTATTACTTTATATTATATTTGTTTTTGTGTCTTTGTGATATTGTTTTCTTTGAAATTTATTGATTTAGGTTCAACAAATGTTTACTTATTTTAATTTGTTGATTATTTGATTGTTCTACTGTAGAAACACATTTCACCCCCTCAGATGTATTAGGGTCTAAACTTAGGTTTTTTAATTGGTATTAGAGCCTTAACTTGATCATTGACCCTAAGTTTTGTCTAGATAGAGAATGGATCTCAATGTTTGTCTAAACCCATGGCTCTTAAGTTAGTTAAAGATAAAAATGTGAGAGATCCGAATAATGAGTCATCTGATGAAGAAGATATTACTTTGTTCGTAAAGAAGTTTGAAAATTTTTGTCGGTTTAAGAAAGAATTTTCTAACAATAGTCAGAATCCTTTTAGGAAAAGCAAGAGCTTAGCCAAAAAAGGTAGGAAGGACAAGAAACCCTATTAAGAAATTCAATATCATCAGTGTAAAGAATTTGGATACATTAGATCTGAGTGTACCAAATTTTCAAAAGGAAAAAAAAACTATGAATGCCTCTCTTAGAGATGGTGTCTCTAACAAGGATGAGAGGGATGCATTTTCATCTTATAAAGCTAAAAATTGTATGGCTTTTATTTCCTTTATGAACATTGAGTCAGTTATCTCATATGAAAATGGTTTAGATGATGAGAAAGATTCGCTTGTTACATTGAAGGAACAAAATAGAATTTTAGAAAGTGAAGTTGAGACCTTAGTTTGTGAGTTGAAGGATGTTAGATTACAACTTACTAAATTCTCTAATGACATTCGAAAGCTAAATGATATGCTAAATATAAGGCAAAACTCTAGTAGCAAAAATGGGTTAGCCTTTTCGGTTACTAATCCTAGTGAGGTTTCTACATCTATGATTGTTTTTGTAGTTCCTTCTAGTGTAAGTGAAATTGAGAAAGCAATTGTGCAGAGTAAATCTCAGGTTTATTCTAAAGCAATTGATCCTAAGTTCAAGTTTAGTGTGTTTAAGAGAAAAATCGCTTCTTCTAGGTTTGTGCCTATCTACCATGAATGTGGTAAAGTAGGTCACATAAAACCTAATTGTTTTGTGTTTAGAAGGAAGAAAAAGAAAGCCTTTATTGCTCCTAAGGTCAAGAAGATTGAGCTTAAAGGTATAAACATTCCTCTTTATGTGAGTCATCTCTTAATGGATAATAAAAATGTTAAACCTCACAAAGTCAGTCATTATTCTAGGTTTGTGCCTAGATATCATGAATATGATAAAATATGTCACATTATACTAAACTATTTTGAGCTTAAGAGGAGAAAGAAAGTCTCTTTTGTTCCTAATTCTAAGTCTGACCAAAATAGTCTTACTCATAAAGTGGTAGTTTTAGGTCATTAAGTTAAGATGATCAATGATAGGCTGGTTCACTTAAATGAGGCCACTACCAAACATAGACAACCTCTTAAGAATATGAGAAATTCTTGATCTCTTTGATTCACATATTTTAGCATAGGTTTGTGTTTTTCTTTATGGTTCATTTGGTGTGAGTTAATTTTCTACACATTTTTTTTTATAAAATATAAAAAAAAACACAAAATATTTTTTTGTTTATTTTATTTGTGTTAATGAAACTGTTATATAGACTTTTCATCATGTTGTCATATGAAAACAAGTATTTGCCTTATATCTTGGATAACTAAGTCTGAGTATTAACTATACATGCTCTCAATGTCTTTTGTGTGTGTATTTGATATCTTTACTATGCATGTCTTCAGATTTGTTGTGTACTCGTGATTTGTGTTCTTAATCACAATGCACTTCAATATGAACATATTGGTTTGGTTGCATGTATGATATTTGGATAAACAATCATAGGTTGGAATAGTATTGTCACGGTGATTGAATTGACCTTTAACTTGTATACCTTTTTTTATGAAAAAATTTATGCCCCGTAATAATATTTCAATTGAGATAAACTATGCCCTGTTAACAACATTCATATTTAAAAGGTAATATAAAAAAATGATCTCTATTTTAGGGGAATAAAGATAATATAAGTAACAAAAATGTATCTTTCTTAGGTCCTAGTAGCATTAAGTTTGACTTTCTTTCACCATAGTACACTTACTAGTGATTTCATATAGTTTTACCCTACTCATAAATTTTAGATCTTAAGCCATGCGTTTATTATTGATTATCACTTTACACATGCGAATCACTTGTGGTTGACTCACTTTGTTTCATGCTTGTTAGAGATGAAAATCATTGCAAATGCTTTGTCTTTATTTATAGCATTTACTTAGGTGTTCATGTTTACTTGATTTGAGTTTTATTCTATATATTTTCAGGCGCTTCTCATATGAAAGAATCTCATTTTTGTCCATTGTCTTATTTTTTTAGTATTTTTTTTTTTTTTTTGCCATTTTTTAGCTTGATTCTTTTATTAGTTGGCTTGCATTGTTTAAATTTATATTCCAATCATGGATACTCCTTGAATCCTTTGTCAGTCAGTGACAAAAAAGGGGGAGAAAAATTCAGAGGCTACAGAGCACCTCTAGAAATAGGTTACCATTTTGTTCTTTTTCTAATTTATTTTATTATTATTAATTTTTAATTTGATTGCTAAAGATCTTGCGGAGACATATACTTTAGCGATCAAAGCACTTGAAAATGTTGGCGAAGATGCTTGGCCTCCAACTGGTAATTAATTTTAATAATATCCACTTATCAGGTGATTGAAAATTACTTTCGATCACACTTAATGTGATCGAAAGTGCCACTTAATATAATTAAATTAAAGGATTATTGTGTTTTTATAATTACCCATCCGTGTGGAATAAATGAATGTGATAATATTTATTAAATAAAATCAAGCCATACACGCGCAACTTAACCTTTTCTGTATGAATTTAATAGTAATGGTAACGTTGTTAGTTTTTGAAAGTAGTATTTATTAGTTGTTGCTTAATGAGTTTTATTTGATGCAGTATAAATACATGCACTGGCTTGTAATAAATTGCCACTTTGGTGAACGAATACACTTTACCATATACACACAGAACAACACATAATAGAGAAGAAAGTTGTGAATGCATGTACCGCAAAACCAATGCTAAACCTAAACGCAGATATCAACTTTAACATAGTAATCAACAATGCAAGTCAAAAACCAAATATGAACATAAAACTCAAAATCATAACTTCAATGTATAAATTTGATTTTATGAAAAACTATTTTCTGGCCAGTTTTACTTTGGTGTTAATCATGCAATTTTGATTCAAAACCCAAAAAGAGCAAAATGTAAAGACGTTTGTAAAGCGACATAATATACTTTTTTTCTTTTTTTGTAAAGAGTTCAGAAACAAACTATACCATATAAGCATCGGTGAAAATAAACGATGTAGCATAATTAAAATTTCGGCAAACTCTTGGGGCATATGTATCCAACTCAAAATAGTCAAGTTCATTCAATCCAATTACACAATGATTCACAGTTGAATTGTCTATGTTAATCAGTTTTGTACCTGTACATCCTATGATGGCAACTGTCCCTTTTCCTTTTACTGCAATGTGCTCTCCATTTCCTATTATGACTTTGGTAACTCATGTGCTTCTCAACTCCTTGAAAAGCTCTCTATCATATGTCATGTGGTTTATACAACCACTGTCAATCAACCAGCTTTTACTTGATTCGCAACTTGTGAAGTAACTGGCAACAAAGAGCTGGTCTTCCTCCTCACGATCAACAACTTGAGCCTCCATTTTTTGTTGCTGATTTTTGCTATTGCAAATGACAGCCTTGTGACCAAGTTGATTGCACTTGGCTCATTTTGCATCAAGTCTTCTCCAACACTTGAAGGGTGGATGACCTTTTTTTCCATAATGCTTGCATGGAGGATAATTTCCCTTTGAGTTTTCTGCCTTGCCTTTGTTGTAGTTGTTTGTGGTATTTTCTCCATTTGTTGATTGATTCTTCTTATTTTTCTTCTTCTTGTTCTTTCCGTAATCATTATGTTTGGCTAGCAGTGCACCTTCAGCTACTCTATCTTCCCTCATGATTCTTCGTTGCTCTTGTTCCGACTAGGCATTCAATAATTCTGCCAAAGTAATCTTGGACAGATCCTTAGTATTTTCTAAGGTGGTTATTGTTGCCTCAAATTTCTCAAACATAGTTACAAGAATTTTTTCAACAATTCTTGAGTCAATAAACTCAAAGCCAAGCAATCTTACCTTGTTTGCTATGCTTAGAAGCCTGTCAGAGTAGTTCTTGATAGCCTCTGATTCTTTCATCCTTTGCAACTCGAAATCTCTGATGAGATTTAGCACTTATATTTCTCTAATTCGTTCATCTTCTTCATATTCTACCCTGAGATAGTCTCAGATAGCTTTAGCTGACCTTAGAGACATAATTCAAGTGAATATGGTCGAAGAGACAACAGCGAACAAGCAAGCCTTTGCCTTTGATTTCTTTGTTTTACTATCCTTGTGATTTTTAATCTGAGCCATTGTGGGATTGTTTGCTAGAGGAGGAATTTCATAGTCCTCTTCCACTGCTTCCCAGATATCCAAGGCTTTTAGATAAGTTTCTATCCTTACAACCCAGATTTGATAATTTTCACCGTTGAAAACTGGAGGCGCGATCGATGAAAAATTGGTTTTTGCGTCCATGGCAACCACTTGGATTCAATCTTAAACACTTACAGGTCTCTTAAGAAGAAAGCTCTGATACCAATTGTTGGTGTTTGATTCAAATGCAAAATGCCTTTCCAAATTAAATGCAAAATGCTTTTCTAAAATAAATGCATAATGCTTTTCCCTTTCATTTTTACCTTAAACATGTCTTGACCAACTGCCTCCTTAATTAGGCAGTGCTTGTTTTCAAAAGTAGCTTTGAAGCCTCTCTCAATTAGTTGACCAACACTAAGAAGATTTTGATCAATATCAAGAACACAGAGTACATCAAAAATCAGTCTTAGTGTTGGTCAACTAATTGAGAGAAGCTTCAAAGTTACTTTTGAAAACAAGCACTGTCTAATTAAGGATGCAGCTGATCAAGATATGTTTAAGATAAAAATGAAAGGGAAAAGCATTCTGCATTTGTTTTGGAAAAGCATTTTGCATTTATTTTGGAAAGGCACTCTGCATTTGATTCAAACACCAACAATTGGTATCAGAGCTTTCTTCTTAAGGGACCTATAAGTGTTTAAGATTGAATCCAAGTGGTTGCCATGGATGCAGAAACCAATTTTTCATCTTCTACAAAATGCACATCCCCACTGATAACAATACTTTCTGTTTGGGGCTAGAAAACAGTATATGCTTTGATGATCATGCTGTATCCCACGAAAATGCCTAGTATTGCCTTCTTTTCGAGTTTGTCTCGCTTAACCTGTGGGACATGAGTAAAGCACAAACAACCAAAAATCCTAAGGAATTTTAGAGACGATTTATATCCAAACCAAGCTTCGAAGTGTCTGATTCTTCACTGCTTTTGTAGGAAGCCTATTCTGAAGCCTAATTTTCCTTTTCGAAACTCAGTTGAATAAAGCTTTGAAGATTGGAAAAATGAGATGGTGGATAACATTTTAGTCAGAGGCATTAGATTGCTTTTTAATGTTTATCAAAGATGCAATATTGCAGTTTGTGAGCCTACAAGTTTTGAAGAAGCAAAACTTGATCAAAATTAAATGGTTGCAATGAAGGAGGAGCTGTACATGATCGAGAAAAGTCATTAGGGTCAAATGGGTGTTTAGAACCAAGCTCAATGTTGATGGCTCCATCAACAAGCACAAGGTGAGGCTTGTGGTTAAAGGCTACACTCAAATTTTTGGAGTGGACTACTTAGACACATTTGCATTAGTGGCCTGGCTAAACACCATTAGATTGCTACTTGCAGTTGCAGCACAAAAAAATTGGAGAGTATATCAGCTAGATGTCAAATCTGCCTTCTTGAATGGAGTTCTACAAGAATAAATATACGTAGAGCAACCTAAAGGCTTTGTGAAGGAAGGTGAAGAAGATAAGGTTTACCTCCTTAAGAAAGTTCTCTACGGTTTGAAGCAAGCTCCAAGAGCTTGGTATGGCAAAATTGATGAGCACTTACTGAGTCTTGGAATTGTCAAAAGTTTGTCTGAATCCACACTTTACGTCAAGTGTGCTAATATGGAAATTATGGTTGTCTCATTGTATGTTGATGATCTTCTAGTCATGGGAAGTAATATAAATTTGATTGAAAAGTTCAAAAAAAAAATGATAAAGGCTTTTGAGATGACTGTTCTCGGTCTGATGACATTCTTTCTTAGAATGGAGATCAAGCAAGGAGTGAATGAAGTGTTTATTTGCCAGAAAAAATATGCTAAGGAGATTCTTAAAAAATTTCACATGGAAAAGTGCAAGGAAATGAGCACTCCTATGAATCAGAAAGAAAAATTGTGCAAGGAAGATGGAGCTGACAAGGTTGACAAAGCAGAATTCAAAGGATTAATTGGTTGTTTGATGTACTTAATATCTACAAGGCCAAACATTTTAAATGCTGTAAGCATTTTGTCTAGATTCATGTATTGCCCAAGTGAGATACACTTGATGGCAGCAAAGAGAGTAATCAGATACATTAAAAGAACTTTGAATTATGGAATCAAGTTCATGAAGAACATGGAATTCGAGCTAATTAGTTTTTCTGACAGTGATTAGTTAGCTCAATAGATGACATGCGAAGCAAATTTGAATATTGTTTTAGCTTTGGATCATGAATTGTTTCATGGAGCTCAAAAAAACAGGAGACAGTAGCTCAATCCATAGCTGAGGCAGAATTTGTTGCTGCAACAGCTGCTGTAAATCAGCCTCTTTGGTTGAGGAAGATCTTAACAGATCTGAATTTGGAGCAAAAACAAAATACAGAAATCTTTGTTGATAACCAGACAGCCATTGCAATATCCCACAATCCAGTTTTTCATGGCAAAACCAAGCACTTCAATATCAAGTTGTTCTTCTTGAGAGAAGTGTAGAAAAATGGTGATGTGGTTCTTTGTTATTGCAAGACAGAAGACCAGATTGCAGATATTTTTACTAAACCCTTACCAGCTAATAAGTTTAAGTTTTTGAGAATGAAACTTGGAATTTGCAGTTCCTAATGTAAGGAGGAGTGTTAATCAGTTGCTTTAAGACTGCAACTTGTCCATGTTTTTTGTTATTTTTGTTTTACTTTGTTTTCAAGTTTTTTGAAAAAGCATTTTGCGTTCGTTCTGGAAAAGCATTTTGCATTTGTTTTGGAAAAGCATTTTGCATTTAATCTGGAAAGGCATTCTACATTTGATTCAAACACCAACAGTCTGCGAAAATTAGTGTTCACCAAGTCATGTCTATCTACTTAGCTCAAGTGCATAACAAAGGACCAAAGTTTCAAGGTGAAACTTAAAGATCCAGT
>JAXCLQ010050809.1:3715-18907 GCA_035584115.1 Cedrela odorata | reverse complement strand
TGTGTGTGTGTGTGTGTGTGTGTGTGTGTGTGTGTGTGTGTGTGTGTGTGTGTGTGTGTGTGTATCAAGGGATCGTTACCATATTCATAAGACACATTTCAAGTTTTTCTTCTACAGCCAAACTGATTATGAATAGAAATGTAATGATATCTATTACAAGAGAGTATGTCTCTTTGTAATCAATACTAAGACTTTGAGAGAAATCTTGAGCAACTAATCATGCTTTGTATCACATGATCTCATTTTGCTCATTACATTTACAGATAAATACCTATTTATAACCAACATGTTTAACACCAGCATATATTTGGACCACAAGTTCAAATACATCTCATTTGGCTAAAAAATTCAACTCTATATGAATTGCGTATTTCTATTGAAGCCAATCATGTCGCTTTTTACATTTATTAATGGTTTGTGGCTCACAATCATCATTAAATATATCACTTCATCATTTCTTACCTCTTTAAAGGCATATACCACTGCAGAGGTATCTTTAGGAGGAATGTGTGTTACTATAGTGACACTAGTCTTATTAAAGATTGCAAGCTCAAGTAGAGCAAATTTCACATGGGTCTCCTTAAAGACCTCAGGTTCAATTAGATATAATTCCATCCTCATTAGGGATGACAAAAATCCCCACGAGGATGACAAACCCTGTATCCCCACCCCGCTTCCCCTTTTGTTGTTATAATATATTTAAAATTAAAACTAATATATATAATTAGATTAACTTTTTTATCAACTAAAAAATTATCAAAATAAAAATATAATAGTTAGTTGATATTAAATTAAATGATGAATTATAATCATTGAGTTAAATTTTTTATTATATTAATACAAGATTAACAAAGGAAAAAAATAACTCCCAAAATTTTATTTTCTTATCTATCAAACAAAACATTTTTTTTTACAAAAATTAACACAAAATTTAATAAAACTCTAAGATTTTTTTTTTAAAATTTAGCTTTTTTGTCATTTTTATTAAGAATTGAAGTTATAATTTATTGACACGTTAATTTGTTAATATTTGTATGTAAATTAAAATAAACAATTTATTTATACATGTTAATTTATTCTTCATTATTTAATTTTGTTAATATTTTGTATGAATTATTTATTTATTTAATATTAATAAATGGGGATAGGGATCCTTGCTTCAAAATGGGGATGGGATAAGGTAGGGACGGGGAAATATTTTTCAAAATGAGGACGGGCCAAGGACGAGATGTCACTTTCTAAATGGGGACGAAGATGAGGATGGCCATCCTCGACTGGTCCCGTTTCTGGCTCGTTACCATCTCTACTCTTCATGGGAATAGTATATTTTAAACTAACTGGTCTTCCACGCTTCAAGCGTTTCGTAAACATTGTTTTTTGTTCTTCATGAATAATCACCTTGACTAATGTATTGGCAGTAAGAATATAAGACTTGATTATTCTTGTAGCATCCATAAATGCATTAAGCATTTGATTAGTAATTTGCTACAACTGAACTAACTTTCACACTTTATTTTTATATTGAAGGCGCGAGGATCTAGTTGAGAAACATTATTCATATGCTATTACAACTCTTGTCTTACCTCAATAGACAACTTTTTCTCTCCTAATAGAGGAAATATTGTCTCATCAAAATCACAATTTACAAAATGTGTTGTAAAGATATTACTTATCAAAGGATCAAGGAGTCTAATAGTTGATGTTGAGTTGAAGCAAATATAAATACCCAAATGTTGTAGTGGTCATCTCTTTGTGCACTGCGGTGGAGCAATAGGTACTTGTAGAGCACAATCAGAGGCGTGTAGTTGGTATATGTTTGGTTAATGACCAAGAACAAGTTGTAGCGGGGAATATTCATGATAAGCAGTAGGTTTGAGGCAAGTTAATACTAGAACATGCAGAATGACATGTCCCCATACAAATGTAGGCAACTACGTATATAGGAACAAAGTTCTTACAAACATCTAAAGATCTTTGTTGAATGATTTTGCAAGTCCATTACAGGTATGAACATGTAGGATTGGATATCTTAGTTGACATGTGGTAGTCTTTGAAAGTCTTCAATGTATACTCATTAACATTATAAAGGCGGATGGTCTTGATTATACAATCCATAAACTATGCACTTAATATGATGATTTATGCAAGCAATTTTGCAAAAGTTAGGTTGCGTATAAACAATAAACAAACATGTAACCATCGTGTATATATATTATTTAAGACCATGAAGTAGCGGATGACTTACTTGGTGGGTGGATAGGTTCCCAAATGTTGTCTTAAATTCTTTGGAAGAATGATGGAGATTCATGACCAATCTTAGAAGTTGATGGTCGGATAATGTGTTTGCCTTATGAGTAAGCAGTGTATGTATTTTTGTTGGCTCGTAGAATCTTCATGTTCGTTAAAGGATGACTATGAGAGTTTTCAATGATTCTTCACAATATGGTAGATCTAGGATGTATAAGACGATAAAGCCAAAGCATAAAAGTATTTGGATTAAAGAGTTTCTAGCTCATACATAATTCACGTATTTAAATTTGCAGTAGAATATAAAATACCCATGAATTGCATATGTACACGAGAATTCTAGTTAACTACTAGTGTCATATATTTTGGTGTACTTTTGATATTATATATGTACAGGACAAATATACGACCTTAAAAGTGCTCAAGGGTAGAATTGAAATACCCGTAAGCAACACTTTCCCTGTCGAAGAGGGAAGATGATCTCTATGTTTACTGCTGAACATGCAGAATAATCTCTAAAAGTACTCAAGAGTAGAAATAAAAATACCAATGAGCTACACCTTTCTTGCCGAAGAGGCAAGATGATTTCTGAAGACGCACTCAAGGGTAGAAAAGAAAAACTTTTTAATAGTTTCCAGCACTAGACTTGAAACTTGCTGAAATTGAAAACTAAGGGACTCTTGTTGGGTCATGATATTCCCCATCAGCGAAATCAACTGCATGTCAATAGAAATAGCCTATGTTAGTACTTCTAGTTCATCTAGACTTATTTAAATGATAAAATATCACCTAATAAAAGATTAAAGAGGACTATACTTTGCTATTCTATTAAAAGACAGCCTCATCAAGTCTATAAGAATTAGACTTCTATAGCTTCAAGGAGTTATGAGACAATAAATAAAGGGTAAAAAAAAAATGGGAACTTCTTAAGATTATGACTCTGCCAAAGTAATACCAAAATCATTACTTAAAAAATAATTTTTTCTTATTATTTTTCTGAATTATTTTTATTATTTATTTCTTGGTGTTATGATTAAACATAAACTGACTTAAGCATTGAAGGGTTTTTGCTGGGTAGCTGACACCTTTAGTCCATGTTCATCTTATAAGCATCTAACCCGAAGAGAATTAAAATATTTGAAGACTCCACATCAGCAGATTTGTTCTTATGGAAAAACAAATCACGTATTGACATATAGAGGGAAAAAATTATATATCAACATATACCTTGTATTCTTCTTCCCCTTATGCACTAAAGATAATTATTTTGATTGTCTACTGACTTTATTTATTTATTTTCTTAATTCACTTTGTTGACTTCACAAATGACCTAAATGAGGGAACATTAAAAAATCTCTTTTTCTAATACTCATTCATGGTCTATTTTTGTTAGGTCAGATAAAGATAGTTGAGTAAGTAGTGTTTCCAGTGACCATGATATAAGGGTTAAGCCTAAATATGAGAGTATTGGAGATGATGAGGAGGGTGTTAAAAGAGTTCTGATATGTAAGCCTTTAAGTTAGAAGTTCCTGTATACATGAAAAAGCTTAACACTTTTATGAGTGAAATCATATCGATTGCTCGATGGAGAGTCTAGAAACTTTGCCACTAATGAAGCCTTTAATTCTATTATTGTCATGTGCTTGAAGGTAAAGAGTTTTATTTTTTTTCCTTTTATTTCTTTCATCATGTTAGCTCTTATATATTCTTTTCTTGTAAAGAAATTTTTACACCAGCATACCCACTTGGTAGGCAATAAATTAGAAAGCAAGAAATAAGCCCACGACTATTGTTTGAGCAACACAACCATAAAGTAGAGCAAGTGCAGGTGATAATGTGTATGGTACTTATGCAATAGATTGATAAAGCAAAACAAGAACATAGTACACAACTATAAAATTTGCCTATTTATTTCAACTTTAGCTTTGTACATTTTTCTAGGGTTACATTCATAATTGTTTTGTTTATATATAATGTAATAAAAAGATTTGTAACATATACAATACTAAATGCAAATACATTTTCTCAAATAATATATTGTGGTAGTTGATATACCTATAATTTAAACTTAGTGTCAAAGCAAGGTTGCCAATCCATGGACAACACTGCTTCTTTTTCATGCTCAACATCAAGCACTACAAACACCATTGCAATTGCAACACCAAGCCATTTAAGCAGCCTCACTTTCTTTGTTCCTATTAAACTTGACAAACATAACTACTTAATTTGGAAAGCTCAGGTACTTCTAACAATTTATGGGAATGACATGAAAATCTTCATTGATGGATCAAAAACACCTCAAATAAACACACTACTGTTATTGATTATGAGACATAAGTTGCAGTGGTTATGGATAACCAAGAGTGAATCAGTATTGACAACATAGACTAACTGTGTTACCTCTTAAGAGTTGTGGGAAGAAGTGGCAAAGATGTTATCATTTCAGTCACATGCCAAGATTCTACAACTTAAGAATCAAATCAAATTCAATCCAACAAAAAAAGGATCTTTGTTCATCAATGATTTTTACAACAAAATGAAGAGTCTTACTTATGTTCTAACAATTGCTGAAAAGCCAGTATCTGATGAGGAATTGATTAAGTACATTCTTACATGATTAGGTTAAGAATTTGATTCTGTGATAGTGAATATCAAATCCAAAATGGAGACTTTATCACTTGAAGATGTTTATGCACAACTGCTGTCATTTGAGAGCAAGTTGGAACACCATAACACCATTGTGAACTAAAATATTGAAGTGAATATAGCATCTTGAATCAATAATGAAAACTGAAACAAGAAACAATCAAGAGGAAGAGCACTAAACTTTTCAACAAATAGAGAAAAAAAATATTATAATTAAGAGGAAGAGGAAGAAACTCACAAAGTAGTAGACCTTCTAAGATCACCTACCAGATATGCAACAAGTTAGGGTTTATCTATAGTGACATATTGGTATAGATTTGATCAAGACTTTAAAGAGAAAGAAGGCAACAACATAAGTTAATCTTCAACATTTGTCACAACATAATAAGATATTTATGAAGTTGAATGGTATATGGACTCAAGAGTAACAAATCGTGTCACCAATAAACTCAGTAACCTTTCTATTAAGTCTGAGTATAAAGGTAGTGAAACTCTCACGGTAAGTAATGGTTAAAATCTTGAAATCACACACATTGGTTGTTGCTTCTTGCTTGTGAAACTAAAGTGTTGCAAACTTTTCACTTAAAGATACATTGTATGTTCTTGAAATAACCAAAAACCTAGTAAGTGTTTCAAAGTTTATTTTTTATAACAATCATATCATTGAATTTTGTGATAACATGTGCCTTGTAAAGGACAAAAGCTAAAGCATATTGTTGGAAGGAATGGTTAGAGGTGGGTTGTAATTTCTTAAGAGTCATGGAAAGATCGAGAATTTAGTTGCTGTCAAAGAAACAGTCACATTGAGGTCACCTAAGTCATTATTTGTATGCTGCAATAACATGTCTAAGAATAGGATTGAGTTAGTCCATAAAGTCTTAAAAGAGAATACAAGTTTAATTGATATTTTTCATAGAAGACTATGACATCCTAATGATGAATTGTAATAAAAATCAATCTTCCTCATTCTGCACAGCTTGTGAACCAGGCAAAAAGCACAAATTGAGTTTCAACAACAGTGAAAACAAGTCAATGAAACCACTTGAAATTTTGTATGATTACACTTGATACTCATGGATTTTCCATTTAAAGCAGAAGTAAGAAATCACATAAACATTCATACACTTCATTGAGAAAATTAAGAGATACTTAAACACTAAAGTTATCACCATTCAAACAGATTGGGTAGGTTAATTAAGACCTCTAAAAACTTACTTAAGTGATAAATGAATAATGTTCAGACACTTATGTCTACATATATCACATCAAAATGGAAAAATGGTGAGAAAATATAGACATCTAGTAGAGATTAGTCTCAACTTCTTAGCACAAAGTGGTCTGTCATTCAATATGTGGTGGTATGCTTTTGATGCTGCATTCCATCTCATAAATCAAATGCGTACATCAACGTTGAACTTCATTTCATCATTTCAAAAATTCTTAATAGAATTCAAGACTTTTTTTTTCTAAAAATCTTTGGTTGTTCATATTATCCCCATCTAAGGCCATATAACTAAAATAAACTATAGTTTCATACCTCCAATGTATATTCATAGTCTATTACCAATACCACAAAGGCTATAAATACTTGCATAGTTCAGGTAAGATATACATAGATAGGCATTTAACATTTAATGAAAAAGATTTTCCCTTTTTAAATTACTCAAATTTTAATCTAGTTGGTGAGAGTTTGAAACACTCAACATAGAACATTCATACACAGTACATGCTAGTAATGAAAGTGTTACTAAAGTTTAGAAGCAAGTAATGAAAGTATAAATACATAGAACCATGAAACAGAAACTAGAACCCTAGAACCCACAATAGATGCAAATACTGAAACCGGCACACTACACCTAGCTGCTTAAAGCAACCATCTTAAAGTAGAATAATAGCCGATGAATGAGCATCTAATGATTACCATATCAAAGTCAAGTATCTATAGGCCTAAGATATATTTGTCATTAACATACCAGTTAAACATGGAAAAAAAAATACCATAATCTACCAATGCAGCTCTTGAAAATGTAACTTTGAGAAAGGGTATGGGAAAAGAATTTTCATCCTTAATACAAAATCAGACTTGGTCCTTAGTACCTCTAAAGTCAAGAATGAATGTGATAGGCAGTAGATGGGAGTACAAAGTGAAATATAATCTAAATGGGACTGTAATAAGGTTCAAAGCAAGATTGGTGGTAAAAAGGTATCATCAAACTTCAAAAATTAATTACATTGAGATTTTCAGTCTAATAGTGAAATCCTCAACCATAAAATTGTAATTAGTTTTACAGTATGTCATTGATAAGATATCAAACAAGTTGATGTTAATAATATATTTCTTAATAGAGACTTAGAAAAAGAAGTGTACATGACTCAACCTAAAGGATTTAGATAAAAACAAACCAAATTTTGTGTGCAAGCTAAAGAAAGCATTCTACAATATGAAACAAGCTCTTAGAGCTTGGTATGAAAAGCTTATATTAGCTTTGGTTCAATGGGGTTTCAAGGATCTTAAATCAGATACCTGTATCTTCACGCTAAAAAATGATGGAGATGTGGTGATCCTACTTGCGTATATAGATGATATGTAGATTACAAGCAATCATGATGTGCTAATCAATTCAATTATAACCAAACTAAATGAAAATTTCTACTTGAAGATTCTTGGTTCACTGAGTTATTTCTTGGGGATTGAAATCAATAGAAACAGAAGTGGAATACTTCTCAATCAAATAAAGTATATATCGGACATTTTCAAGAAAACCATAATAACCACTACAATGCTAGCCCAACACCTATGAGTACAAGTGTGAAGCTGTTAAAAGAGGATGAAAGTGATTTCAGAGATAACACACTATATATAAGTATCATTGGTGCATTGTAGTATACAACCATTACAAGACCTAAAATCACTTTCAGTGTCAATAAACTCATTCAGTATTTGGAAAAGTCAAAGGAAACTCATTGAATGGCTTGCCAAAGAATACTCAGATACCTACAAGAGACCTTGAGTTATGGTCTTCACTTTAGTCAGGGAAGAAAATTGAAATTAACAGGCTTCACAAATGCAAGTGGATAGAAAATCAATACCAGGGTATGCAATTTACTTATGTGGAAACTAAGTCTCTTTGAGCTCAAAGAAACAGAAATATGGTGCCAAGATCTAGCATTAAATTAGAATACAGAGTACTTGCACAAACTTGAGCTGAAATATCAAGGATGATTTCATTAATCTAAGAGTTTAATGTTCAATTATGAAACAAACCTATTATTTTGTGTGCTGTCGTAGGCAACCAAAAAAAAAACCTATACTCCAAAAAAATATATGTAGTGGTGTGAGTAATGATGGTTCCCACAAAGAGTATCTAGCCTAATTTTATGCTACGTGAACAAGGATGGGAGGTTTTGAGTAAAACGAAAATAATTTTAAGAAAAACAATTAAGGAACAATTCAAATTGATGCATTAAAATTAATCACAAAAACAAACCTTGGTCTAAGTCAACATCTACCATCGAAATTTTACAACAGATCATTGATGTAACTATATATCAATTCACACTTTGAATATTCATTAATGAAATTATTTTCCTATCTCTCTTTATTCGTAGTTAATTATAAAACAACTGATCTGATTAACCCTAATTACTAAACAAATCAAGACAAACGTTAAAAGTTTAATCTTGTAACAGTCTTAAGAATTAGAGAGATCGATAAAGCTAAACAACATAAGCACAAGCGGTTGCATTTTATTTAGGCGAGGCTTCTTCCTAAGATCTAAATATTTCTGACGCAACAAATTATTAAATCTTAGTTTCTTCACAAATGAGAAGTATTAATCAATTATATAATTGATTTCTAACCTAGTAATAGATTGCAATGAATAATAAACTAGTAAGTCTCCTAGTAATTAAACAAGACAATCATGAAAATAAGCAAAGAAGAATATTCAATACTCAAGCATAAATTGAACAATAAAAATAAACTAGATCTCATAGTTTTATTGATTCTGAAGCTTCTATTTCCTTTGACCAATTGTAAAAGTTTAGCTATGCAAGGCCATGATAAAACTTGAAGGAGAAGTTAGAGAAGAGAGGAGAGAGATGTGTGTCTCAAGTCTGGTCTTCCCCCCATCACTTTTATATGTTATTTATTTACTTTCCAAGCCTACAAAATTCCTAAAAATATTTTAAACATTATCCTAGAATAACAATCTCCAAATCTGACTAATTAAGAAAAATATTAAAAATAAATTAAAGTCCTAACATAACTAGGAAAATGGTGATTTATTGAGGAAAATATTAAAATAAAATAAAGTTTTAATATAACTAGGAAGGTGGTGATTTCAACTGAAATTTTCTTGCATCAGATCTATAAACTTTCGAAAATAAACCGCATCAAATCCACGTTTTAAAATTGCAGGTTAAGGGACATTCCAGACCGTCAATAGTACAGGTGCAACAAATTCAAGCCTGATTTCAACCTTGATGCTACCTGTATATCTCAAAACTCAAAACATGAAAGTTGTAGGAATTTTTCTTGACGTTCTATAGCATCTTGAATCATCTCAATTGGAGCTTGGATGGAAGAGCTACACTTAGATTACGAAGCAATGTCAAAACTATCCAAAATCGCCCAATTAACTTCGTTTTGCACTTAACACCTCTATATGCGTCCTAAATCAAAAAATAAGAATAATGAGTACATTTAGGCACCAATTAAGTATAAAAGACTAAATATTAAAAGAGAAAAATATGACATTTTGTATTCTCATTATGTGACAATATGGGAGTTGCTGCACTTGCAACCAGTCCAATATTCTATAGAAGATCTAAGCACATAGAAATTGATGTGCATTTCATTCGAGAAAAAGATGACAAATGGAGACTTGAAAGTTAAGTATGTGTCAACCCAAGATTAAACAGTTGACATTATAACCAAGCCCCTAACAATTGATAGATTCAAGTATCTTAGGAGCAAGCTGAATGTTTTACCAACTAGTTAAGTTTGAGAGGGGGTGTTAGGCAATGAATTAAAGAGCAAGAAATAAGTCTACAGCTGTTATCTAAGTAACACAATGATAAAGAAGAGCAAGCGTAGATGGCAGTGTGTATGGTGCTTATATAGTAGATTGATAAAGTAAAATAATATATAGTACACAGTTATAAAATTTGTCTCCTTATTCCTCCTTTAACTTTGTACATTTGGTTAGGGTTACATTCACAGTTGTTCTGTCTATATATACTTGTAAGAAGAAGCTTTGTAACATATACAATACTGAATTATAATACATTTTCTCCAAGAATATATTGTGAAGGCTGAGATACCTATAATACAAACTTTACTTAGGCCTCACTTATGCCAAGAGGATATTTAGCTCATTTGGTAAGGCGGTTGAATTAAAGAAGGACTCTAACTTGAAACAATCCCAAAGATCAGTGGAGAACCGATGTTTTGAGCATGGTTGACACTATTGTATTTCTTCCTTGAAGGATCAATTGCTTCAAATGGAGTTGGATAGGGAGTAAACCAAGGCGAGTTTCAAGCTTGAGACGAAGAGCGTTAACATGCCTATAAAGAGCGAACAACAGTTGCAATGTTGGCATCATAGGCATACACCTCTTCTCGCCAATTACCATTATCAATAGTATCTCTATTATCACCTCTTCACTCCCATGGAACCAATGCCATCCTTATTACCTTTTGGGCTGACCACTTTACATCCACCTCTTCCTTTCCATTTTTCTCACTACTACAATCTTTTTCAACAAATTCGCACTTCGTCTTCATTCTTCTCGTAAAGAGGAACTCGTCAAATTTTGTTAATGTATAACTTGTGTTTAGATCTTAATACTTGTGTGAATTTTTTGGTGGACTCGTCCAAAATAACTTTAAATTCAAGTACTAGGATCTAGATATTAGTGACATACTGGTGATATTTAATTAATCTTACTTTGCAAGGAGAATGAAGATGAAGTGTGAATTTGTTGAAGGAGACGGTAGTAAGGAAGGGGATGATAATATTTTGTATATTTGATGTTAAATTTATTTGGTGACTTCTTACTTTAATGTTGTATAATTGCAAAATACTTTAATGGTGTATCGGTATGATACGATGTCACATGATTGTTTTAGAGCTTGTTTCAGATTATAATAGAGAATTACGTAATTAGCTATAACTTTAATTATGAAACGATTAGCATTACAAATAAGTTGATTGGATATTTAGTAAACAATATAGCAATACACATTTTTATATAAATTGATGTAATATTTTTTTTATATAAATTAATGAGATAATGTTATTCTTACGTGTTTTATGATTTTATTGAAATAAATAAAATTTTTAGAGTAAAAAAAGTGATTTATATAAAATATGTAAAAATAATATAATTTTATTAGTTAGTTTGTATAAAAGTTTCTATTTTTATTCTTGATTTAGTAAATTAAAAATATGTTATTTATTTGATTATATATAATTATAGGATAATTTATTAGTGCTTCACTTTAAAGTTATGCTATTTTTATTTATTAATTTTTACTTACTCTTTACAAAATAATTAAATAAATGTACTGTTATTATTTAATAAATATTTTAAATATTCACTTTTATTTTTATTTTGACAATTAAAATTTATCAACCACTAACTTATGGGTATGCCCGATGGTCAATAATTTTATAAATATCATTACATATTTGAAATAATTATTCTAAATATTATATCCGTAACGTGCCATTCATCTAAGTCAGTATAGTTATAAATCAAACATAAATAGAATTTTATATACAATAACTTCAATATTTGTAATCAAATTATTATTGTTGTGGCATTTGCTTGGAATTATTGTCTGCACATCTTGCAAAGTCTTAAATTTTTAATTTTAGTTTTTTCAGAAATGTTAGGGTGTTAGTATTTTGTTGCTAATTTTTGTTAAATATTACCAAATTTTAGGGTTTTATATAATTTATTTTTTATTTACTTACATGAATTTTTACTTACTCTTGTAAAGATATGAGCCATGATAATAGTATAACTAATGACACATAAGTTCTTATAAATTGATTTGTATTAAAATTTATATCTATAGTACAGCTAATTAAATAATCTAGCTTAGGTAAGAATTAGTTTTAAAAGTTGCTTATAAAATAGTTCATTAAAAAATTAAAAAATTACTTAATTTTTTTTATCTACTTTAATCTCTTTCAAAAAAATTTAAAGATGAAATAAATATAAATAATAAAATATTCTAATTTAATTATATTGACTACTAGCCTACGTATACATCATAGTATATTATGTGCAAATAATTCAACCACTAAGTAAGAATATTTCATGAAGGATAGAAACGGAGTTTTTAATACATAAAACAGCAGTCAAAATTGTATTGTAAAATTTTTCAAATTTTTTATTGCATTCTTTAATTCATAGGTTATGTTTTATAAAAATTAATTTGGGATATAGAACAATGAATACAATTATCTTATTTTTATTCTTTAAATGAATACAAGATTTCCGTATCTCATCTACTCATTAATTGAGGAAGATTGTGATTTTGTGTCATATTTGTTATGTTAATTAAAATATATAAATACAAAATGTTAATTGAATGATTAAAAATTTAAATGGCATAATTTTATATATTCCTAAAGTTTGGTTAACCTTAAAGTTGACCCAAATACTTGAAAAATGTATCATATGCATCCTTAAGATTTGAATAATATCATATTATCCACTAATATTAAGTAAATAAAAGAGATAATTATATTGTTTTTTTAATTAATGTATTTTATATTTTAGTTCACATCCTTTAAAAATACATAAAATCATGTAATTGTAATTTTTTTAATTATAAAAATAAATAGACTTATGAGATAAAATTATTTCGTAATTTATAATAATTAATTAAATATTGTTATTAAAAAATTAAAAATAAATAAATCATTGAGTACAATAATTTTACAACATATAACAATTAAACAAAATATAAAATTATAGGATAAGATTATTTTACAACTTGTGATAATTAATTAAGATAAATTATTATAATTAATTACTAAAAAATAAAAATAAAAATCTAAATAGGCTCATGGGATAATATAATTTAAAAAATTTTATAATTAGTTAAAAAAAATTTAAGATTTTAGCTAGACATGTTCTTTGTACTATAAACATTCAAGAGGGTGTTATGAATTAATTAAAATAAATGTGAATATTCATAACTTACAACTTTTAGTCTCTTTACCAGTGATTTAATATGGAAACTTATAACTTACATCTTTTAATCTCTCCATCACTCGCAAAAGCTTATGTCTATTAATCTATAAATTTATTATTACATTTACTTCATATTGTGATTATGTAACTTTATAAGAAGAGCCCGTCACTTTGTTTTGTGCACATTTGAAATTAATAAAATCGTCTTATAGATTATTGTGTCCTTTATTTACTCCGTTTCTTTTATTTTACTATATCATAGTGTTACTTGTAGATTGTTTTTTATAATATTTAAGTTTATAAAATAGGCGTTTTTATACTTTTAAATTTCTCATTTAAAAAAGCGAACGTTTTGTTCCTTAAATTTATAAATAATTTTTTAAGTTTAATCTTTTTAATATTATTATTATTTTTTAATATTTTAACCTACCTAAATTTTTATTTCTTATTCTGCCCTGAAGCCAGCAATTTTGTTTATTTAATACATATACCACTCACTAATTGCTATCAATTTTGCCAAATCGAGATATTTGTCACAAACCTATACGTGACTATCAAAATTAACTAACCATATTACTAGAGTCCATTTGTAATTGTTGTAACCTAATTTTAAAAACATAACGATTAAAGTATCTGATAATTATGTTTAACTTTAACTCTTAAAAATTAAGAAAGAATAATGACAATGATAACTCTTGAGTATGTTATAATAACAATTTGGTCTGAATTGATTTTCTGGAGAAGATCTCTCAATATGGAGTTAGATTTTGTGTTTGTGGATTCTGATAAGCCAAATTACAACCATGAACATTTGATGAAGTTGGTAAAGATGGGAGGAATTATTGCATATGATAACACTTTATGGCATGGTACAATTGTCCTTGAAGAATTGATATCATGGATTTTAATCTCAAATTAGCCTCCGATTTTCGCATTGATATTTCTCAAGTTTCTATTGGTCATGGTGTTACGTTGTGCTGACATCTAAAATAATGAATTAGTACGAGAATAGTTGTTTGTGTATGTTAATTACTAATTAGATAATGTGAATTTTCACAATCTGAGATGGAATGAAAAATAAATTGATTTTGAGTTTATAAAAATGCAAAGGTATAATAGCATTATCTCTAATTTACTAATGCTAGTCTTTTTGATTGATGATTAGTGCTCGACTTGTCATATAATAGAAGGAATAAAATAAATATTATTTATAAATATTTATATATGTAAATTTATTTCTTTTTTATGTATGTCTTTTTGTTTTTGTTGTTTAAGCATATTTTGTGTGCTTGATTGTGGAGATAAGAGTGTGTCAACTTATTTGTTATTGTATTAGAATTAGGGCGGACACTTTTGAATTGTTTTGAAATAAATCAATAGTTTGGATTGGTTTACAAAAATAATCGATTCGATTTTCCTTTTAAGAAAATTAAATTGATAAGTTTTGGTTCGATTTTTTAACTTGAGGTTAGTTTAAACCGTAAAAATCTAACCAAATAATTTATATTTTAAAATTTATATTTTATTATTTTAATGGATAAATAATAATTCGTTCAAATTTAATTAATATAAAAATTTGAAAATAAATTTTATTTTTGAGTTTAGAATCAATAAAATTAAATATATATATATATATTAATTTAATTCAGATAATTTAATTTAATTTGATTTATTTTTTACTGTCAGTTTAGATCGGTTTGATTAAAATCAAAGTCGACAATTTTGGATCAATTTGAAATTTAACCCATACTGAACCAAATGGAGAATACCCCTCCTTAATTAAAATTATATTTTTTTTGTTAAATATTTAAATTAGATTAGACCAATACCATAGAACGATTTATAATAAATTGGTACAATATGAAAATTCAATTAAATTTATATTTTAAGGACGATAATTTTACAGTCTAGCATAAAAAATATAATTAATTAATTAAAATTTTATAAATTAAGAAAAATTAGAAATATTGTCAATGTTAGTTATTTAACAACCAGATGGAGCAATATCCATTATGATAGTTTACAAATTGGTAGCGAAGAGTCCTTGAATTCATATCTTAACAAAGCAAATAATAATAATAATAA